>QOVD01001088.1:0-58514 GCA_003521225.1 Tuber microsphaerosporum
AGAAGTATTAAAGTACCCTGCACTACGATACCCCCGCGAATGAGCGCATACAACTTGACTTACCTGCCTCCCTCGTGCTCCCACTAGGCTGACTGATTGATTGTCGAACAAACGAAAGGATTTGCATGCGATTCGTCTACGCTTGTGAAGAGTTGAGATATCCCCCCCTTGCTTTCTGCTGTCTTCCTTCCCTCCTTTGTTCCTCCCCGTTGTCGCCTACCGCAACTGTTCCCTTTTTACAAAGTTACGGGAATAGGAAGGGGTGTGCAACTGCTGTCGGGCCACTAGTGGGGAGAAGTGTACTTTTTTCTCTCTCCTTTTTTGTTTGCTTCTTTCCCTTTCCTTTCTTTCCTTGCGTCTTGTTATCCTGCGTCGGTTAGGCCTATACCACCGGAGGAAACGGAACGGAACGAGAGGTTAGAGGATGAAGTTACAACGGCTTCCGCGTGCTCCACAGGAGCAGCAACCTCGCCAAGACGGGAATTCAAACCCCCAAGGCAAGACAGTAATCGTGAGTTTTTGCGCGCCGGGACTTTACTGGGAGGGGGTTTGATAATAGACTAATGGGTTACGTTTTAACGGGATAAGATTGCAGTTGTCTTCGTTTCGCTTCTGTTCTTTGTCGTAATCGCATATATTCTCCTCCGATTCATCCGACAAGCCCACCCTCTGGCACCTAAGTTTTTCCCTGAGGGATGGAAGAAGAAGTGGGCTACCTGGCAACCGGGCGTATATGTCCCCGCAGCATCCTCAGTTAGCCCAACCCCGGAACAAAGTGCGGCCGTCCGGCGAGAGCAAGAGCGAAGGGAAAGAAGGGAAAGGCGGAGAAGGGAACAACAGCAGCAGCAATCATCAGGCGTGAACAGAGTAGAGAGCGTCCGAAGCATAATGACTCTACCAGAGTACAGGGCAGTGCCATTGCCAGATCGGGAGAGGACAATAGGAAGGGAAGGAGAGCGTGGAGGAGTTGATGTAGTAGTTGAGGCCCCAGAAACAGCCGAGGAAGAGGAAGAGCGACGGGAGGAGCACATGCGGGCACTCTACGAGATCCGACTAGCCAGACAATTAGAGCGAGCGGCGGAGCGGGAGAGTGCGCAAAATGGTGGACGCAGTGGCAACGCTACCCGCGCCGCAGCTAGTTCCCGGAACAGAGGCAACAGTTCAGCAAGTTCCCTCGCCGCGACGCTAGCAGCAGTGCAGGAACGGGAACGGCGTTTGAGCGAGGTCTCTTATGCAGAGATCGGCGTCGCAAGGCCTGACGGATCCCGAGTCCGCGCGAGCTCCGACGTCTCTGACAGGGACAGTCTTCCCCTGCTTGACGCTGGCGCACCCATGGGCATGGGGGACAGTATCCGCAGCGGCCGAAGCAGCCATATTCGAACCAACAGCGCTCTCTCCCTCACTAGCACCCTCGACGCTCCCGAGCGACGTCGCAGCGACGAGATATTTAACCTAGGCAGTGCTCGCCCAAGTCTAGATAATCGAGATAGTGCCCACGATAGCGTCCCCAGCGACCGGCCGCCCGGATATTCCGGAGACCTGGACTGGGGCGCGCCACCCGAGTACCCTGGCGTTGTTGAAGACGGCCAAGGTGATATAGGTGTCCCGGTGTTACGGGTCGAGACTGCCTCTCCAGATCCTTCTAGGCCCCCGGAGCAAGCTCGTCCTTAATTTGCCCCCCTTTCCGCCCTTTCTGCAATCATCAATGTGAATAATTACTCTTTCGCTTGGCGCTATTTGGTTCTTTTTTCTTTTTTTCTCTTCTCCTAAAGTGTTTGATATCCATCCTTCCTTATCTGTCCTTTTCACTCATTTCCTTCGGCGTTCTTCCTTTCTCCTTCCTCCTGTTGCTGATTCTTTTTACACCATTATTACTCGGGGAAAAACTGTTGGAGGTGGCCCTTTTTTCTTTTTTTCCTTTTTCCTCTACCTTTTTTACGGCTGTCCTTTTTTCCCTGGGCCGTTTGGCTACGTTGGGACGTGGAACGCCGGATAGAATAATGAGGAAAACGAGAGATGAGGCGTGTATTGTATCGGTAAATACGGTAGTGAAACGTATGGATGGTACAGTACCTACGGTATGTCGTCGTGATATGTATGTATTTTGTGTGATTTGATATCATACCGTGGTGTAAGGAACGGTAAGATTTTAGCCACAGGATTGGCGGTCGTCCCACTACTTGAGCATTTAGATGGCAATGAAACTATTGAAGACCACAGTGTGAAATGATCGTGTGCATCAATGGTCACTCGGATTCTATTATTCTAAATTGCGCTTACAGCAAAAGGGAGAAGAAGAAAAGGAAAAAAACACCATAAACAGCTGCCCGCCATGTGCGGGACTACTCTACCCCGCGAATCCTTACATTGTTGGGAGCCTGGGCTCCCCTTCGCAAGGAATTGGTCAGAGCGGGGTATCGTACCGAGTGATCGGTGACAAAGGCTTGGACAGCACTTTAAGGCGTTCTGCAAGTTATGGGCTGGGCTGGTGATCTGTCCTGCTAGTGACTACCCCACAAATGTCATACGATAAGTTGAAGGGTCTTGCCTACGCAGTGGGGTGCTGTGTTGTAGAGTTTGTGATGGGGCGATGTAGGGTTTGAATCGTCGACTGGGCTGCATGGAGTACAGGAGACGGGTTCGATAGGATACGGCACCTCACAAGGCGAAATAAGACGGTATACCGTAACAAGGCACACAGCGAAAAAGTTCACCAACAAGTTTTGTTTTTCTTTTTTCTTCTTTCTCCATACCATAACATAGCAATGGTCGTGGAGTATCGTATAGCTAATTGAAACCTGCTTCACAGCCTCGATCGTGAACCTCCTACCATCTTATCTCCCAGCGCGTCATCAGACTCTACCACCAGTCAAAGATTGATAATAGTGCTCCCCTCCCAGACGCTCTGTGGCTCAAGGGTGTGCCATTTAGACACAGCTCCCGCCTCAATGCAGACTAGTAGCCCCCATGGTATCAGTGTTCTGGTTCTTACCTATAGTGGGGGAGGGGGCTTACTCATGTTCTTATACCCATCTTCGGGTCCAAAGTCGGCCATCTTGCTCGCGCCCTCCCAGGGGTTCCAGACAACTACGTCTTCCAGATTGGTCCTGCCGACTTTAAAAATTGCTTCGCCTCCGTTTTTCACTTGGACGGTGTCAGGGACGTTGGCGTATACACGATCCACTTCAGAGCCGACGGAGAGTTCAACCATCTCCTCAACGGCCTCGGATTTTGTCACTTTGCATTTATAGCTAGTGCCTTTGAGACCTTCGATTGTGAGATTGTTTACGTCCTATCCTCATTAGCCCCAATCCAACCGCCACCAACACTGTTAAATCAAGCTGGGTGAATACGGGAATACGAAGATATGTATGGAACAAAACGTTGAAGTCAAACGTCTCAGATCCCTCGTTTCTCACGAGCATTTTTGTCTCGAGACTGCTCTCACTTAGGTTTACGGAGTAGATCAGGCCAAAGTCATAGGGCCATTGCTTGCGTTGTTCGACGGTAAGGTTCTCTGGACCGAGGCCAAAGTCAACCTGGATTGAGGTATCGGTTTCGCTGGTTCGGCCGAGCAGTTCCCACTATTCATAACGTTAGTGTACTATAGTCGAAGGAGGGGAGGAATAATGATGACTTTGCAGAGTCTAGCAAATCCGTGCTGTGGAAGGGCAGCGGTGGGTCCCTCGGTGGATTTTCCAAAGACCTGGAGTAGCGTAGTTTAGTAAGCCTTGCTCATATATTTCATCGAGAATCAGCGTTTGAAAGCATGCTCACCGGAAAAACTAGTGGAATTCCACCCCTTACTGGTAGCCGCAACCATAGTCAGCATGAACACACAAATAACAAAGGTAGCTGAAAACAAGTAACGACATACCCGGCTTCGATCCATCTGTAGAACCACAACCCGTTAGCCATCTCATCCCATCTCACCCCATTCGATCAAATCATCCATTCACGGCGGGGCAACCGCTTACCAAGGGCCGCTTTTTCACTCAGAAACAACTTCTCCCCTCCGCCGGCCACCCAGGAAATTACCGTAGCGCCGTATAGCAAGATCTCGGCGGATTCCCCAGTGGGTAGAGACAGCTAATGTCGACGTTAATCTTGAAGTAATTTCCCCACTCTAGGCGGGAGGGTGGTACGGAGGGAGGAATAGAGAGGTACCTTAACTCTATCGCTCTTGAAAACGAATCCCGGGCTTTCCGGCTCGGTGGAGCTCACGGGAATTGGGCCTGGCTTCTTGCTGCGTTCGACCATTGTGTTTAAAAATTATTTTCTGAGAGTGTGACTAGTGGTGTTTCTTATAGGCAGGTATGATGGTACTGTAACAAAAATGGTTCTGAGGGGTCGAGGGGTAGCTTTAGGGTGGGGTTTATCGAGCTACTTGTACCATCCTAGATGGACTGCCCCGCTAGTTTCACTACTAACTAGGTATAATGCAGTAAACCACGTTACTTGGGCGAGCCGTACCGAGGTCGACATATACCGGGAGTACTAGTACAGTACAGTACCGGTACTTGTAGTCTACAGTAATATGATAAGAAATTCGACACAACCCACGCAGTTTGAGCCTTGCCAAGTGTTCCCAAAAGGTTTGATCCAAGTTTCGCCCCTAGCTTCGAGCTTCATAGTTATAAAAACCGTGAATAACATTACCATCAGATTCTATCTATTGTGCTAAGAAACCGGGCTATACAGTAGCTTGCGATTGTAGCTGACGGCATCCGAATATATTTAATTTGAATCCCGGCAATACGGTGGCAACAGCTGGTCCAAGACAGAAAGAACATCGTAACTTCAACATAACGCAAATCCAAGAACAATCTATCAGGATGGCTGCCAAACTAGAGTAATACCCCTCCTACGAAGAAAAACACCCTCCACAACCTAGAATAAGCACAATATTACAAGTGACCTCGCCCCGCAGTGAATCATACGATAAAGAAAGAATATAAGAATACAACATCGAGAAGGATGGGAAACACGACAGGAAACTCCGTAACGCGATACGAAATTTGCAGGATAAGGGAACATGGTTATCGTACAGGAAATCATACACAATAGAAATAGATTCATCTACTTTGTCCCTTTTCGGCGAAGTTGAGAGAATGCATCAAACAGGATATTTTCCGCTCTACGGCATTCGTCCGGCGTTAGACTTGCGCTCTCTAGGGCTCTCAACGCCTTTTGTAATTCCTCAATAGCAGCTTCTCCACAAGTAGGCTCCGGTGCGGTTTCTAGTTGTTTTGAGGACAAGCTTCTGCGAGTCCCAATTCTCTTGGATGGCCCGGGATCCGCCTCCTTTTCCGACTTAACCATAGGCGTAACATCCTGAGACTGTCTAGGAGTGTCCAGAGACTTCCTTAGACGCCTTGGAGTCTTAGGGGTCTTCGGGGTGTCTTCGACGGTCTCAGGTCGTGTACTGGCTGAGTCTAATCGGCCCTTTCCTCGGTTAGACTTTGGTGTTCCCTCTGTGAAAATGGTATGTGCCTTCGACCCAGCGTAGGGAGTAGGCCCCACAAGTTCATCAACGTGGTCTTGGGAGTCATCAATTGACGAATTGACACTGAGCTGAGTCTCCTCAATGAATGAAACATCTGGACCGTTGTCATTATATTTGGATGATTCTTTGGTAGACGAGCGGGTACGCCTTACGGGTAAACTGGCGGTATTACGACGCTTCGGCGTGGGGGTTGCTAAGTTCTCGACTGAATTTTGAGTTAGCAGGATACTTGTTTGATACTCAAGACAAGGGCATTTACAGCTCGGATTCTCGTCGGTGTTCGAGCCATAGTGATCGACGACTTCTAGCTTGCGTTTGCGCGTAGCTAATTTTGGTCAGCAAAATGCGAGAAAATATAGGAGCGTTTTGACAACAAACATTGAGTAGGAGCTGGGGGCTTTGCGACGGCGGCCTTCTTCACAGATGACCTAGTGGTTGGTGGGGACATGGTAGAAATTGTTGGAGGCTTTCTAGGAGAGCTGGAACTCTTGGATGATGATGAAATTTGGTTGGGTTGAGACTTTTGTGGTGAGCACTCAGTTTGTTCGTCATGCGCCTGGTAGGACGTTGTAAGTGGTTTTGACCGCGGTGCATCGGGCTCGGCAACAGCAATACTGTCCAACACTTTCCTCGGAGATTCGGAGGCCTTTCGTACAAGAGAGCGTCGTCTTGGTCTTAGGCGTGCGCGCCTGCGCTTTACTGGAAGTTTGGATGCTGCACGTTCCTCCGTCATTATTTGTGCCCCAGGGCTTGATTTCCGACTTAGGGAGTTATCCGATTCTGTATTTGGCTCGCCGATTTCCGAGTTCTCCCCATTCCCCGAAAAGGCTGGAGTGAAACAAGATTCTGGGTGAGATCCTTTATCACAAACTCTGCTGTTTTGAACGGGAGATATTTCAACGACTATGCTAGCCGAGTTTTTGGGCACCTCTTCAACCTCCTCTCCACTAGAAATGCGATCCTCAGGGGCGTCAACAAAATTGTCGTCCTCGACAGAGGGTGAGTCGGTGCCTTGCCTCATTTCGGCCTCATTGACAGCATCGCTTATGACATAGATCATTTCATCTGCATCCTGAACCCTGGGAGAATCTATGGTGATGTCCACCACTGGCCCTACAGGAGGTTCAACTTCAGGTGTCCGTGTTGTGGGACTACCAGTATGTTTGGGCAATGGTGATTCTGGCAGATCTGCTGGGCTGAACCTGGTTTGGGGCGATTCACCAAAACGCAATCTTCCGGATTCTTTTATGGGACTGCGAGAAAGTCGTGTGCTTCGTGGACTACTTGTAGCCTTTGCAGTATCTTTTGGTAACCTACCGCGCTTGCTGGCGGAATTGGCATTCAAGCTTCCGAAGAGGATTGCGGTTTCTGACTGCCTTTCCTTTACTTCCTTTTGCCTTTCGGTGAGTTGTGAGTTTGAAATAGAGCTGTTTTTTCCGGCTGGGTCGGTTTCAATAGCCGCAAACTCGATTTGAGAATCCATATGTTTAGGGCGGGCGGGGGGAGTTTGTAGGTTTCTCGTGCCAAGTGATCGCCTTGGGCGGGAACTGAATAAACCCTCCCTTGGCCCTGCAAGTGGCGAAGAAACTCTCGATCGGGACTTAAAGGGTGAGGGCCCAGATCGCGAGGGAGTTGGGCTCGTCCAAGCCTCCTTCTCTTGCATCAATTCCTCAAGCTTTTCCTGAGATTGGGAAAATTGTGGAGGGGTTGGGATAATCTAGGACATGTCAGTGGGTGGACCAAAAACAGTGTAGAGTAGGAGTTCAACGTCATCTTCCAATTCGTCAGGGAACGAGGGAAGCCTTAAATCAGCAATAGGTCGCAGTCTCTTTAACGCCCCTCGAACACGCTTAGGGTAAATAATTGATTCTTGTTCACCGAAAGTCAAGTTCCATGACTTGACTGAAAGGTTGACTATGGGCTTGAGCCGGCTTTCAAGGCCACACTTGATGAGAGTGGCTAGGTCCGCGAGGATCTTTCCGTCGTGCTGTGGAAGACGAGCGATAGCGTCGGTGATTTTTGTCCAGGCATTGACTATCTGTACTACGCCCTCACCGTGCTAGGGAATGTAAATAAGAGTAGAGGAAAACGCGGAGGATTTGATACCAACCTTCGTCCTAACCAGGTGATCTGAGTCAAGAATCCATACCCCAGCTCCCTCTTGCGTGCGCTTGAGCAAAGCTACAAGGGATGTCGGGGGTGATCTACTAGAAAGATCGCCCAGGGCATCCAATAAGGCTATTGCCTCGAACAGAGCCTTTCGCTCAGCGCTAGAAGAATAAGATTTGCGTAGTAAATAATCGATAAGATCGTATAACCTCTCAAGCGGCCTGAGAATGATAGGTTAGCGTAAAATAAATGAATTAGACAAATAGCTACATACTCAGTTGTGTTCGGTTTCCGCCCAAGCGCTGCGAGGGGTGTGCGGGAGGCTCCATCTCCATGGGGCCTTGCTTTGGAATAATGGACCCTGCTGATGAGACACTTGCACTGTTGAAGACCCCTACGAGGAAGGCTTTAGTGACTTGTTCGAGGAAAATTTGAAGAACTAACCTATCATGGTCGGCCGGTTGATGCCTAATGATTTCGGCAAGGGGGTCAATGATCCCAACGACAAGATGTACATCACCTTGTTCATTTTGCACGGTTTCGCAAAGCCGACCCAGCAGTGGCTCCCATCCTGGCAAATCGTAACTATGTGGAACGTAAGTTATATTGTAATAAAGGTAGAATAGGTGTCCTTAGGACAGAAGCATACCGGCAACCCCACTCAAGCACTTTCACCGCATCTCTAAACTCCCCTCCCATTGGTGATGGACTGAGTAGTATTCTCTCCCGGGTTGGAATAGGTAGCGAGAGAGCAACTAAATCTGCAAGTGTTTGCCACATCCCAAGGTCTAAGGCACTGGCATCTTTGTATGGCAGCAAGTTTGTGCATGAAGCTATTAGTGCTAGCTTCTTTCTTCTTGAGTCCTGAGAGCTGCAACATCTCCAGAGAATAGCTTTAACAGAGTCGTGATACTCTTGATCCACAACTACACCTTCTGTAGGCAGAAGAAACATGGAGATCATGTGCAAGATCGGGGAATACACGATCGTAGAGTTGTTGCCAGAAGAATACTTATGCATAGGAGTGGCTGCAGGTGCAAAGTTGTTCTCGTCATCAAGAGACAAGAGCTTCTCCGTGAATGGCAACGTCCCGAGAGCTGATAGGGCTGCATTAACCAAGAAAATGAACTTCTTGATGAAGGGCTCCGAAGAGCCGTCTTTCGAGTCATTGAAGGCCGCAGGCCCAGCTTTCCATATTCGCCGGAACAGGGCAAGAAGTTGAGCCACGGCATCCATCAGATCTCCGGATATTTTGATTTCTTTACTGCCAGCATCGGCCACCGCTTTGACGGACCTGACCCAAAGGAGTTTCGGACCATCCTCAGTCTCGCTGGCCTTCCACGGGGTGCGTCGGAGGGCAACTTCAATCGTTTTCAAGACTATTGCACTATTCGATCTAACCCACTTAGGGTCGAGCCTTGGGAGTTCGTTTGGTGACATAGTGGGTGGTTTCAAGGCACGGTCTTCGGACCAAGGCTTCTGGGAAGAACCTTCAAATACGGCCGCAAGTATTTTGCATCCACCTTCTACTTCATCCTTACTAGATAACGCTAACCTCTCGAGCACACCTACAACCACAACATCCCAAATTTCAGAGAGCTGCTTGTGAGGGGCATTGGGGCGAAACCCGTAATAAAGTAGAACCGATATATTGACCATTGCTGCCATCCGTGGCCGCTTAGTGTTAGATAGCGCATTCTTCGGATCGAGGTATTGTCCGAGAGGTTTGCAGAGAAGCTCCAAAAGTTTGCGAGCTGTAGTTGGGCCGATATTCATGGCGTATATAAGTTTTTGCCACGCTATTTGGGCTTCTACCTTCACATCCTTATCTGAAACGTTAAAACAGCCCTCAATAACCCGCAGCCAATGAGTGAAGAATTCCCATTGTTCAGCTGCTGTTACTCGAATAAGCAGAAGAACAACACCCCACATCCGGGCAACAAAGACGCCCTCGCCGTCTTTAATAAAAAGCTCGAGCCGCTCTTTGATCAATTCAAACATACGTTTGCCATTCCCAACCTCCCTGCTAAAGATGCTGCTCAAGCAACGGGCGGTAGATTTCTCGCTTCCCAAAGCTCTTGGGATCTCCGCCACACAGGCTAGGGCACGGTTCCGCACCTCCTTCACACTGCTCAAAAGGCCACCGAACAAATTGTCCATCCAATCATTTACTCTCGTGAGCATGGTCTGCTTAGCCTGGGATAATAATTTGAAGTAGATGTCGATGCGTTCTCTCGTAATGGATTTTCCCGTAACCCGTTGATCAAGACTGTCAAGCGCTGTAATAATTTGATTTGACCTCTCAGAAGTCATGATGCGCTGCGGGAACCGCTGTTGGGCGAGAAAATGAAGAAGGTGATTAACGATGAGCTTAGGTGTGTGGCCGTCCTGTACTCTGTCTATCGCGGTTTGCAGGAACCACGACGCCATTCCATCATCCATCGATTCCGCCAGCCGGGATGTCCAGGCGAGGACGGTCAATACCTTAATAGCTTGCTGGATGAGCTGACTATCCGACTTCCCGCTCTCACCTAACTTGGCATCAAAATCCCGTTTTACGAACAGACACAAGGAAGGAAGTTTCTCCTCCATGACTGCCAAATCTGGGATATTGTCGTACGCTTTTATGCTATTGGAAAATGTGACATAAGCGTCGATTTTCTTGCTACGCTCAGTCGATTCAAGTGCCTGAATGGTAGATTCCAGCATCTTGGGCAAAGACTCAGGAACGGGGTGCTCGAAAGCTAGTTTATCGTCAAAAAGTGGTATTGGGGAACTGTAGGGCTTAAGAATTGACTTCAAAGACTTCGGATCTATTGCTGATCGAATAGGAGTCACGGATAATGGTGAATCTGGCTTATGATACTTTGTCCACGGGGACCAGCCGACACGCTTCTTGGGTTTCCCGGCCGCGTTATCCCCAGAGGAGGGGGGCGTGATCTCTCGCGAAGAGGGCTCCACCAGAGACTCGGTAGCACTGTCTCCAGAACAGTCCTTTTCTACCAATCTTTTCGTCTTTGAGGCTGATCGAGGGGACTCTCTTGGTGGTGTTGGAGGTCGTGGCTGCGATTGCTCAACAGAGCGTGACTTGGTTCCGGCGAAATAAGGACTCGTAGTTTCTGATTGAACCATGATCAATCAAGTATGCTGAGATAGAGTCCAACTCAGTATTCTAGCATGGGATCAGGGGGTCAATGAAGAATATGGCGGATGTGAAGAAAGCGGGGAGCAAATGGACGCAGCTGGCACCGGGAGATACGATCAGATGTGTCGGTACCGAATCCGATGAACGTAGAAGCGTTCCCGAAGGGCTGGGGCGAGGGGAAAGTGTGAATATGGGGAGGGAGGAGTTTGACAGGAAGAGCTCGTGGAGGAGCTTAGAATAATCCGAAGGGAAGCGGGAGTGGCATGCCCGCATCGGCTGGGGGGAAGGGGACTCAGTCGGTTACCATAGAGACTGAAGTCACCCGGTGAGTGTAAAATGGTTGCCCTGGCAAAGACGAGACGCACGCGACGCGTCCAAACCCGCGCGGGTTTTGGCCCCAATTAACGCGGGAAATAAATTCGCCCCTCTTCCAATCAGAGGTGACTGTATTCGGTTAGACCAAAGATGAAATTATACGCATGCCTTGGCAAATGCCCATGTCCCAACGGGAGACGAAATCTTGGCAGATATCCAACCAAGCGCACCGCATCCCGGAGCTTTGACTAAATAATTCTCGGGCCACTCCCGTGCAACCTCTACTCCGTGCTTCCCCGCAACAAGACACTGTCGACTTATTTGTAGCAATATATATATTCCCCAGCGATTACTCCAGTCTTAAAGAACCCTCATCATCTATTCCCTTCTTAAGCCTATTCGGTCTCCTGTGGTCAACCGGTTCGCGGGCCAGCTCCCCCACTGCTACGGAGCAAATCCGCATAAGCCTCCACTTAACCTCCAGAAATCCATAATTCTAGCCGAAGCACCCCTCCATCACTTGTTCTCGAGTTCACGTTCTGCTCGAGTTAGTCTTTCAATGGCAACACATAGCTCCAATACAAGTTCGTTGGAGGAATTCCCGATTATGTACCTGTAAGGCTGCTGATAAGATTACGGTATTAAAAAGGCAAGTTAAGCCAGGTCCAAGCTCTCGTTGATGTATTAAAGGTAGATCTCCAAGATCATAACCTTTCACAAGAAAGTAAGTGTTCCCCTTGAACCGCGCAAGATTCGGTATCTTATTTTGGTACAGAGAGAGCCAAAACCCTTGAAGAGCTTAAGGTTTTCGGACGGGATGCGAACCAATCCGACCCAATATTTACGAAGGAAGTAAGTTACTTCACCCGAGTTCACCCAAAGTCATCTAAAGAAGATCCCAGGGGATCGAGATACTATGCAAACATGCCTTTGAAGGAACCGACAATAAATCAGCCCTAGAAGCCATGCGATGTCTAGCAAATGCATTATTGATAGTACCCGAGACCAGACAGATATTCGTTGAACTTGGGTATGCAGAGGGGGCGGTCAATAGATACCAGGTTAGTCGTGGCCTAATCCGCCATACAATATAAAAGACGTTGCTTACATAGAAATATTACCCAGAAGGATTCGTTTGATGAAGAATTCTTAGCAGCCCGGATTTTGTTTCTGGTTACTTATGCGACTGCTGATGTACCAAAATGGCTGGAAGAGTATAAACTTGCCGATTACCTCAATGACGTAACTAATTATTCTGTTGGAAAGGTTCAAGAAACCTGGTGGGGCTAATGCTTTTGCAGGCGATTTCGAGGCACGGAAAAATATACTCCAAGATCAACCAGAAGGAACAACCATCTGCACTGCGAGATATGGCATTCACAGAAACCATGAAGCTGTTGTTTAACCTCACCCACTTTGCCCCTGAGAAAGTAGATTTATTCTCAAGGTTAGCTTTTCGTAACGAACCCTTGCTCTCCTACGGAATCCGCTGACGTTTGCCAATAGGTCCGTTCCAAATCTCTTCAAGATTCTCTGCAGAAGGACACTTCCCAGCCCTCCACTTCAATCACCTATAGCACATCTGGTCAATGCACTTTTAAACCTTGATCTTTCATCTGAAGCTGGATGCGTATTTCCTTCTTTCAACTCCATATGTAATGTCGCCAGGCTTATCGAAATCCTGGACCTCTCTGTGGAGAACCCAAACGATAATCGTGACAATCAACGTAATCAGCTATTCGATGAAGCAGGAGCCCCGCTAATAACATTATTGAGAAAAATATTTGAAATCTCCCCCGATCAGGCCAAAGAGTACATGCAGAAACGATTACTACCCTCTAATGAGTGAGTTCTTTCCTCCGCTAGGGTAAGGCCATGGGCTTACGCAATGGCTATTTCATTAGAGAACGTAAGAACCCAATAGGGAAAGATGATTCATTGGCGTCTCGCCTATTACAACTGTCCACTTCTGCTACAGCTATGAATATCCGACAACACCTTGCCTCGCTATTGTTTGAAGTTTCGAATTCGAATCCAGAGGAGTTTGTCCGTAATGTTGGATATGGTTACGCTTCGGGACTTCTCCTAAGTGCTGGCGTACAACTTCCCCAGTCAGCCTTAGAGGATCTCTCTGCCTCATCAGACAGCTCTGGGCGGGTTTTCAACCCAGTCACGGGTCAGGCTTTAGATAGTGAACCACGGGTAAAAGATCCTTTCAGCGACATGACGGACGAAGAAAAGGAGCGGGAGGCAGAGCGATTGTTCGTATTATTTGAGAGGTATAAACAACCTATTTCTGTTGGGCAATAACATGAATTTGTGCTAACATTTACAATAGATTGAAACAGACTGGTGTCGTGGATATCCAAAACCCTGTGGAGAAAGCCCTCCACGAAGGTCGGTTTGAAGAGCTAGACTGAGAATTGCGGCGCCTTTTCATTAGAATTTCTAGATGTGTTTAGGCTACGAGCGTATCCGAGAAATGATAATTTTAGGTTGGAGGGCCTCCGGTCGCTATCGGAGCAGATCGTCGGCTCCGGTATATTGATTCCGCCGGAAGCGAGCGAAATATACGCTTCCTTGATTTACAGCGAGTAACTTTTCGAGTGAAATCCAAGTGCCATATTATTATGATATTTATGACTTGGCATCTGCACAAGGTTCCGTCGTTTTTTTTTGTTTAAACGACTGGAAATTTTGCAGGGGGTTTGCCATAAACGAGTGATATACGGTGACGCTCCTCTGAGCGGATGTCCTCCAACCCTAAGAAGACTCCAGTGCTAAGTTAATTACCGGTAATTGTGGAACGCTGAAGTGTCTTTCCCAGCCTTTGCTGCAAGCGCTGGGCTCCTTACTCGTAGAAACCCCCACAACTATAGTATATGGCTCTTCACGAGCTGAAGCACCCGTACGTAACTCGACTGAGATTCATGGAGGATAAACAGAGTTGTCTGGGTGATGGCATCCTAGGCACTGCGACCACATGGCAAATCTGTTGGTACAGCGCGGGTTGTGTAATTGGAGGTGGCTCGTGATTGGCTCACCGCAAGAGTGGCCCTCGGGCGTTGCAGGTCATTTGGCCTATTGTAGCTAGTGTTTGCTAACGGGAGGGTTGCTCCGCTTGAGCTTTTGAGTTGTGAACAAATGACGCCATGGTAAGATACTGAACTGAATGAAATAAGTTTAAGGGACGAAAATGTTTCATGAATAGAGCTTCTCCCACTTCCGTGGAATGACCTTCCCGGTTGGCTTGAAGGTAGACTGCCGAAACTGTGCTCGAGCAACGGTACAGTACGGTTCAAGGTCCGGCAAGAAATTATGGAACAGTTATTTGAGGTTAGCAAAATATAGCCTTGTCTGTTCCTGTTGATGGGTCACTGGCCTTCTACCGCCTTAGTCCCAGTACCGCATGGACAAAAGACGTGCAGCGTCACAAAGGGATCGAGGACTTGGTGAGATGCGGGATGTTCCGCTGAGCCTCGCTCGGGAGGAACGAACAACGTCACTAGTGCAGATTGTGTTTTGTTTGGACTTGAGTTCCTGATATTCGATTGATTATTATATTATTAAATTATATTATTTAGACTATTATTAAATTTTGTTGAAATTAGAAGTTTTCATTGTTTGCTTCTATGTCAGCTGTGTCAGAAAGAGGCAATTTGTGCACCGGCCATTTCCTTTGGCGTAATTCCCAATGGACCACTCCACCACCACTCAAAGAGATAGTTTGAGGTGTCCGGGGGTGAATCGTGACACCATTCCCGGGTTGCTAAGGGGGGTAGATATTGTGCTGTGGAGAGTGATTGTGGCTGCAATTGAGGCTTCCTTTTAAACAGCCACAGAGTTTCTATGGTCGCTGGTTTGCCATACAGCCAGGTTAAAATGGTGCCGCGTTTCTTCTCCTGGCTGACATCCGTGCTGCATACATTATCGTACGGTATTCGAGCATATCGCCGTACTGTACCCTCAACCCACCTTCTCACATACTCTGTTCTCTGCACAACCCTCTGCTTGATCTGTCGAAAATCAGAGATAAATCCTCTACGATTATATTAACTTCCGTTCCTTTGTTGTTTCAATAAATAATAATAATAATCTTGGTCTTTTATGTGTCGACTTTCTCTGGACGTGCCAAGTAGAGAAAGTCCCTCTTATAACTGATCTCACAGCAAGTCACTTGCTTCGACATGTCTTTGATTCCTTACAGCTCAAACGACTCCCGGAGTGTGGTTCTGTGAGTTCCTATTGTCCGTGGTCAAAGAGTTTAATCATGAATTAGCCAGAGCTCCCACTAACTGTTCGCCCCCCAGCCGCCACCAGCAAACACTCGTTGTTTATGATCCCCAATCACGTCAATTAGCTCTCTGTGAAGCATCTTCCCCACTTAGCCCTCCCGCTACTGTCGAGTTTCAGAGCTGTCCTTTATGCAAACGCCCCCTCAATGATGATTCGCATAGGGATGATGGTTCTCCAGACCGATCTGCCCCAGGTATCGGACATCGGACATCCGGCAATGTGGCGGAATCCGGCTTCGTTGATCAGGAATATTTCCGAATGCTCGATTCTAGGTCCGTATGTCTGGAACGTCGTTTGAGTCTGGTAACTAATTTATTCAAGTAGTATGCCAGTGACAAGTGAGGACAGTGAACCTGAACCTGTCATGAGACGGCAGTCGCCGAGTCCGACCAGATGGAGGTTGCCGCAGGTAGAAGTCGGAGGGGAGAGTGAGGATGGAGCTATAGATGAGGAGTCAATGGCTGGAAGTGCCACGCCAGCTGCGGGTGGGATCAGTGAGGCAGCGTTCAGTCCAAAATATTTCGAAAGGCATGAGCACGACCCGGTGGTTTGTGCCTCGGATATCCGACTAATCCTGGTTATCTAGGTTCTTCGTAACAGAGAAGGAGTTAGGGAGGGGAGGGACTGGTGTTGTCCTGCTTGTTCGCCATGTTCTTGATGGTGTATCGCTGGGACACTTCGCATGCAAGCGTGTTCCAGTTGGTATGTCTCCCTACCTTAGCTACAAAATGCCAGACGTGTTCCTGAAACTAGTTTCTTAGGTGACAACCATAAATGGCTTGAAAAGGTTCTCATGGAGGTACAGCTTCTACAACAACTATCGCATACTAACCTGGTATCCTATCGCCATGTTTGGCTTGAAAACGCTCATCTTACCAGTGTGTTTCCACATCTCTCCGAGGTTCTTGCAGGTATCTGACTCAATCTTTTGTAGCTTTTGGGCCAAGTGTTCCTTGTGCGTTCATCCTGCAACAGGTAAGACTTATAATTGCCCTCAGACAAAGGCACAGCTGATGACTCGTGGGACAAAGTACTGCAATTCTGGCGACCTGCATAATTATGTTCTAAGTGCTGCTAAACAAACCACAGAGGAACAATTGAAGGACCAGATGAAGGACCAAATGAGACGACGCTCCCGGGGAGAGCCAGATCTGCACTTAGATCTCAACAAGCCGCGCAAACTCTCGTTTGAACAGATAATATCCTTCTTTCGGGATATTGCCTCCGGGTTGGGGCATTTACATTCAAATGGATTCATTCACCGAGATCTCAAGCCTTCGAATTGTCTACTCAATGACACTGGGGTCCCCGGCCAGGAGCTTAGGGTTCTGGTAAGTGATTTTGGGGAGGTGCAAATGGAGAGCGCGGCAAGAAAGTCAACAGGAGCCACCGGCACAATATCCTATTGCGCCCCTGAAGTTTTACGAAAAGGTCTGTCTATATCGAGTATTTCGTATCTCGATTTTGACAACTGTAATTAACATGCCACCTCAAGTTATTCCTGATGGCGGATATGAGAACTTTACGGCAAAATCCGACATTTTCTCCTTAGGAATGATCTTGTATTTCATGTGTTTTGGTAACTTGCCTTACCTTGGCGCTGACATGGTGAACGAGGAGAACGAAAACCTGGATACCTTGCGTGAGGAGATCATGGCATGGCCAGGTCTTGGTGAACGAACGGGGCTCAGACCTGATTTGCCCGAGAGACTTTATCAGTCTTTGAAGGCGCTGATTAGCCCAGATCCGAGTGTTCGGCCCACTGCAGAAGAAATACTAATGGGTATTGAGATGCAAGAAGGGGCCCCTCTGGTAATAATTAAATTTGCTGATTTTAATTCTTATTTGAGTTGTTGGCTAATGACAAGCAGCGCCGAGGCTCTTCCGCCTCACAGAAAAAGCCAGCTATTGTTGCGGACGACCAGAATCTCGTTGGCTTCCGTCGAATTTCTCCTGTTGCAGATACTCCTCCGCCTTCGACTCCTGTGGGAGGCCTGTCCACGCATCGAAGTTACGGTACCCTCAAGAGACCGGAACCACGCCCGGTTATGAAGGCTCCGAAAAGGGCCTCAAGGCTCAGTGTTGGATCTCGACTGGGGGAGAGTCCCGCTTCAAGTTCCATTATTAGTACTCAGATTGGCCGAGATTCGGAATCATCATTAGTGTTGAGACCAAGGATGGAAGCAATGAAGTCGCCGAGAGTCTTACCAGGAGTTGCGCCTTGGGGAATTAGGACCGGCATGTGGTTGGCACGCGCCCAGTGGCATTTATTCTTGAAGTTGGGGATCTTCTGGATTAAGGTAGGCCGTCAATTTGATAACGTTTGCGGTGCACGCTGACAAGTCGCACAGATTGCAAGCTTGACAGGGCCGTGCTCCCCTTCAGCTACGGATCCATGGGTTTTTTATCCCTTGCTTTCGGTGGCAGCATTGGATTTTGCAATGCATGTATCCCTCCAACCCCCTTCGTCCGTTCTTACTACTGACCCGGTTTTCTTCCAGACCCCCTTTCCTTGCCACTGCTATTTTACTTGCTATTCACGTAGTAGTTTTGCTTCTGGTTAATGCTTTTGGGTCCGTTTGCATGGTGAAGGCGGTTTAATAACCCCCGCTATTAAGCTTGAAGCATTGGTTACATGGGGGTTAATGGCGTTGGGTTCTTCATGGGTATTCTATATTACAATGTTCGGAAGGGGTCGAACAATTTACAGTGAAAGTAGGGCTTTTGACCTTGAGCCGAAGTAACGTGCTTAAAAGAGGCTACTCTACTTGTATTGTAGTGGTTGGGATGTCTGTAATCCATAAGGCCCCTGATCCGTGAATTGCTGGTAATTGTGTATTGTACAAGCACTGTACTACACTAGTACTTGAGTACAGTATGGGTTGCTGGATGTCGAATGCTACGGGAAGACAACACATAATTTCCGATGGATCAGACAGTATTATACTTGAGTAGAGGGTTGTGCATAAATATTACCGCATCTCCATTAGCATCTCTCCACAATAGTTTATGAGCGCATAAAAGCCATTAGCTAGATGAATTTCAATTCGCTGCAATGTTTATGCCTCTAGCAGGAGGATCCAATCACGATGAAGCATAATGCAAGGGCATGAAGCAGAGCCTCCCCGGGGTCCTCCATGGGTGGGATGTGTGTGTTGGGGGTCACAGTGAGGATATGCATGGGTGTTTGTTTACCCCGTCAGCACAACTTTTCATCATAGGATCGATCATATCAACACTCTCAAGAAAACTGAAACTGCAACCGCTGTTGTCTCGCGAGAAAAAAAAGACTTTTCCCCATCTTGTTGCTGAATGCGAGAGCTCTCGATAGTCATGTCACTCCCGACCATACTCACATCTTCCTATTCGAGTCCCAAGCGCACAAAAACACAGAGGAAGCCTCCAGTCTCGCTAGCAAACCCGGCGTTCTCAAATTCTGCGCCCTTTGAAGACGACGAACGATGGAAGCTGCTTATTACGACGAATAGGATGGTGCGTGTTTGGGGTCGTGATGGTTGTAATCATGTTTTCACTTCCGGATCCGAGGGCATAGTCGCAGCGAAGGGTGCAAAGGATGGTTCCGTACTGGCGATTGCCGACGCTCAGGTTGTTATACTGCATAAGATAGAGGAGGGACAGAATAAGTCTTATCGACTGAAGGGCGCGCAGGTATGCATTGTTTGAGTTCAATTTTAGCATAGAGGATACTGATTCGTCCAGCATTGCCGCCTGCTGCAATACGATCACGAATCACAGTCTCTGTTCTTTACCGACTCTATTCATAACAGCGTTCAGACTTATTCTTTAAAAGAAAACAAGGTATTTGACGCTGCGAAGGTATTGTTCCTCTCTTGCCCTGACTATCACCCTTCTCCCGTCTTTCTTGCTTACCCACCTCCTAGGCCCATCCGTCTACCGTCGTTTCGTTTGCCATATCATGCGATTCGAACCTTATCTTATCTTGCTCCGCAAACCCTCCAGCGATTCAAGTTCACAACCGACTATTAGCAACCACTGCTGCAGTCGTCCCTCGTGCTTCTACGGCTTCGGTAAACATCTGCGTATTCCATCCTACTCGCCGGAACATATTTGTCCTTGCATTCAACGATGGTGTTCTTGCTGCCTACGATTATAGTAAGATATCAGGAGGAGCCGGCGCGAGGAGAGATGATAGAGTAGGGATCGGACAAGGAGGCTTGAAAGAGATACATACCTTCCGCCATTTACATGATCCCAGCGTCGCCGGATCATCGGGCATCACTGGAGTGCAATTTCTCCCTGGATACCGGAGTAGGGCTGTCACTGTGGGTGAAGACGGAAGGGTTTTCCTTGTAGATTTTGGTATGCGTGACACGCTTGGAAGCTGGCATATCGGGGCTCCAGCTACTAGTCTGACTGTAAGGTCTACGGCCGCGAAGAACGGCGATCAAGATGACCCAAAAGCTTACCTTATCGCCGTTGGGTCTGTCCACGGCAGGTGCTACGTCTACGACGGCCATGGAAACAAGATTAGTGAGCAGGTTGTCGATGCCGAGGGAGGGAAGGTCCTTGGGGTTGAGTGGGTGAGTAGCTGTCTACGTTCTTCCATGCTAACTGCGCTTTTTGCGCTTGTCTGTTGACTTGGCTAATGTGTGCCAGGTTACTGGCGATATATGTATTCCTCTGGGGTCAGGAACCTGCGATCCAAATTTATACTCCCACAAACGGTCGCGCTCCGGTTCTGAACCTCACACCAAAGTGCGGGAAGGACTAAGGACTAGAGCTGGAAGCCGTATAACCACTGAGAATCGAAATCCATCCCGCCCATCAGAGCACCAGCCCGCTGCTAAGGGCAAAGATATCGGCAATTCCTTTCCAAAACTGGGCACAGAGGGAGAACCAGAATGGAACGATGTAGAGGAAACGGTCAATCAAGGTTACATGAGACTTTTCAGCCCCGTGAAAAAGAAGCGATCACCGAGGGCTCTATCAGTGGATGAGAAGAAATCAACTTCGGTAGAACAGTGCTTAGATCCACTAGAACGAGTTCGAAGGATGGAAGCCCGGCAGAGCTCCGGAAGCGCCCCACCCCTATGCAACGAGTTAGGGAAAAAGGCCCCACGGCCCTTAGCGCCAGTGATAGGAAACGACGGTCCTGCCCAGACACCAAACACTGCGACCAAAACTGAAGAGACAACAGTGCACAAACAAGGCCGGGATTGGAGGTATACTAAGACCACCCAATCGTCCGTCACTGTCCAACATGTCTCTTCTGGGGCTTCCAAGGGACAGCCAGTTACTGACAAGACGCGTGATGGAAAATTGCTGAGTGATATTCGGTCAGTGAGGGCAAGAGTTATGGGCCAGAGCGGCAAACCGGTCCGTGGTAACCTGGCACTCTTCGCTCCATATATGCTAGGAAAATCCAAGAAGGAGCGCCCCCAAAGTCCCGAGATTGTCAGGGAAAAGAGAGGTAGTCCGGGGAGACCGGCAGCCGGCCCAAGGCCTGAAACATCGGATAGAGCGCGGGCTGTTGGGGGGATGGGCGGAGGTAGAGATGAGGGGACAGCTGCTATGCAGGTTGCAGACGGAACCGTTACTACTGCTGCTGACAATGAGGTAACGGATGTTGATGATGGGTCGTTTGAAGCGGATATTTGGCTGGTGGAGGGGAAAGAGGCTAGAAGGAGTCGTAAGAGGAAGCAATCTAGTGCTGACCAGGCTGCCGAAACACTCTTAGGTCTTGACGACTCCAACGGAAGCAGACGGTCTCTCACTGGCTCTTTCAAAAACCGTAAGACCGTTTCCTGGCAAGATGAAACAAGAACAATTCGGGACATTTCTATGTTACATGATACCGAGGACCTTTCCTTTCTTCCCAAGCCTTCGGGAAGTGGCTCCCCAAAGCCTAAAAGTTCTAGCCAAGATGTATCAAGCCCTCCCCATCGTCCTCCGACCACCGGTAGCTTTTCGGGATCAACTCCCTTCTCCCCCTTAGGGATACGATTACCTGGGCCTGAAAACGCTGAGTTGAGATCTGCTCTGCGTAACATGGTTATGGAGATGCAGATAGCATTCAAATCAGAAATAACCGACATGCGGGCAGAAATGAGCGAGCGGTTTCGGCAGCAGGACGCCCTCCTTCGCAACTTGAGCCACGAAGTCCAAATGGTCAGACAGGAGAATCAAAATCTTCGACACCAGCTGTCTGAGGCAGCCGACACGATATGAGGTCGCATGATTGATTGGCCGATCCAGGGTTTGGATGCCTTGTCGGTAGGGGAGAGGGAAGGCGAAGGGCTTGGTTCATAGCGTTTTTTCTACCTTTTTTTATTTGAGGATGGCGTTAGACATCGTCTGGGCTGGGCTTTGGGTTTTGTAATGTTAGCATTGACACTGATGACGGGGTTTCGGGAGCAGAGTGGGTGTGCTGGGTTGCCGGTGGGCTCAATTCACTTACATTGCTAGTTGAGGGGTTAATGAATTACGACATATTATCTATTTATGCCATTTATCGACCAATGACTGCTCAGGTAGTGTCCCTACGGGTAGTGGCGAATGATTGTGATCCGAATGATTGGGGGTGACACGGTAACTGGCTTCGTCTTATCGAAGATCAGATAAGATTAGATGGCGGGGGATTTCTACGCCCTACGAGCCAAACATATACTCGTCCATTGTCCAGGCCCGTTCCTCTCCTACAACACACCAACGACCAGGATTCACGGCATTCTTTCGGAAATGTCGATACCTAGTAACTTCAAAGCTGAGGAGGCGCAAAACTTACAAGACGTACACTCTCTGCTCCCCACGTTATATACAAACATTGACTCTGGTGCTCTATAGATCGAAAAGCAATTTGCGGTAAAGGGTATTTTTCCGAGTTCACCGCCCGCTCACCCACTCAATAGATTATAAAAGGGCAATACTGACGAATAGTCTTCCTTAGCTGTCATCCACGCCCAAACCTACTGGTCAATCCTTGAGCGGCGCGCAGGAACCGACCTACGCCTCACACGCATAGACCAGGAGATATATGACCATCTTCTCGAGACGTTCCCGGATTTTGATCCCAAGAAGCTGCTCAATGAGGACGAGATGAAGAGTAAATCTGGCAAAGAGAAGTGGAGGAACTTTTTGATGAAGTATGAGAAGAGGGTGAGTATGAATTTCCTCGTATAAGGGGGGATGGAGAAGTGCGAAGGTAGAATTGACGATAGGGAGATAAAAAAATAGGTTGAGGATTACAACTTTGGCACGCTACTGAGAACGGATGCGAAGGTAGAGTACGAGAAGGATACCACTATTTTTGGTGAGCCTCCTCCTGGGCGAGATTTGTTGGGTAGTTAGTGCTGATGTGGAGCTTTGCTGGATAGTTCCTCGGATGCAGGTATGTTTACTAGTTCACCTCCTTGTTTGGTATATATATGAATACCTGAAAAACGAGAATTATAGTTCTACGCAATTGAGATTGCGCGCAATCGCAGTGGATTGAACGACTGGATTAAAGAGGCCTATGATAAGGAAGAGGAAGCCAAGAGGCCAAAGGCCGCTGAGGGGAGCTCCACCTAGGCTCTGTGAGAGCTGATTTTCTAATACCTCCACTTTGCAAGGGGGATAAAAGTTTTATATTTGTTGTAGATAGACGTATCGATTTTTTTTACAGAGTTTCTTGAGTCGGTTGATTTTGTGAATGGTTTCCGGGAGGGATTTGTCGGAGATATCCTGCTGCGGCGGGTTAGCAGTGATGTTGGCTTGTGTTGAACCCTAGTCTAGCTAGGGTGTGATGAATGGCCGAAAGCTGTCGGGGACCCACAGTTAGTGTATGCTAGTTATGTGCAGGTTAATGTTTTATTTCGTCAATCAGGCGACTATAGTTGCGGGTTATCGCACATAGTACGGCGGGCATTGCCCTTGGTGCTTATTCATGCGCAAGCCTCGTCCACATACTGGCATCGTACAGTAGTCTAGCCAGTATCATAGCGTGGCACAGGATAGAGTCTGATGGGGTTGAATATAATTCCAGCTATGTTATGTCAGATCAGCTCGGGTTTTATGACAGAAAAGCGTGCGGGTAAGTTGAGTAGAGGCATTTGCTCATGAATGAACGAAGGCTGTGAAGAGCTACCATACCGCAGTGGGCACTGCAAGAGCATGGGAAGGAGATTATGGCTACCGGCGCTTGAACTCGTACAGCACTAGAACGAGCCCATAGGTAGTGGCACTCGGCCCGCATGTTGAAAACCGTTTCCCAAGTTTTTTATAGGAGAGTTGTCAGACTTTGGTGTTCTAACAAATCCACCGGAAGCCTGATATAGTATTTGAAAATCTCTGTTTCAACCCCGGGGCTGAATGTCCCCGGAGATGCAAGTGTAGTAGCGGTACAGTGCCTGTGTGACTGGACTAAAGACTAGAATCATGGGTGGGTTCAGCGATTGTGGAGGGAGCTCAACGAACAGCTATTCAGGGTATAAAATCTCTTGACCATCGAAAGGTTTTAGGGAAAAGGAGTTATGAAATATTGGTATCATAGTACGATATTTTTTGTAATCAGTAGCAAGTGGAGTGCAAGATCAGAGTGGGAAGAGCAGCAAAAGTGCTGCGGGCTCGACAGGGGTTGTCCTATGGTGCTCATTTATTCCACAATGGGTGCCATGCCGCTTGCTTTCTCACACCCACCATACTATATTTACTACCGCCACAGGCTGCAGCTGATATTCTCTTCCCCCTCTAGCTCTTCCTCCGTTTCCTTCTTTCACCTTCACCTTAACCCTACGACCCCTTAATTTTCGAGAGTTGTTTGTCCTCTTTTGGCGAATCTATCGCTTTTTGTACACCACGCCGCTGGGGTTTAACCTCATCTGCATCCGCTCGCTCACTTTGATAAAGCCTCCTTTTTTGACTTTCCGTTTGTCACTCTTTCATCCCTTATCCACCCACCGGCTTTCGCACCCCACGCTGCGCTGCCGGTGCACCACGACACGGGTTCCTGCCACGAGTCGGTTTTGTTCGTTTACTGTCACCACACACTTCTTGCTCCAACAACAACGATAGTCCTGCTCTTTCCTCTTGCTCATGACAATGCCGGGAGCTTCTAGCAACAACATCGAGCTCAAGTCGGACCTAGAGGCTCAAAAAGCTAACTTGCTGTCTCGACAGGAGCGGGACGATAGCGATGATGGCTTGTCTATTGGTGGATCGACTCGCAGCAGCTTGTCAGGGCATGAGCCGAAACCTGCAACATTACCGGACGGCGCGGTCAAGTCGAATCCGCAAAAGTCGAGCCAGACCTCCTTTTTGATATGGACTACTGTCAACACCTTGGCCACTATCGGAATTGTAAATAATCCTACTCTTTTGGGATTAGCGATTGCTATCGCTCTGTTTTGGCTGTCGGATGTTACGGCGCTAACGGTATGATGGTGCCAGGTCTTTACAAACAAGGCGATCTTCGATGATCCAAACTTTAAGAAAATGCAAACATCCTTTGCAGCGTTTCACTTCGTCTGCACAAGTTTGACCTTGTTGGTCATCTCTCGTCCTTCCTTTGGCTTCTTTGTTGCGAAACGATGCGGGATTGTCGAGATCCTGCCCCTGGCGTTTGCTATGTGCTTCAACGTCATTCTTCCGAATCTTTCGCTAGCCTATTCTTCAATCACTTTCTATCAGATTGCGAGAATCTTGCTCACACCTTTCGTGGCTTTGATAAATCTTGTGTTTTACCGGGTCTCGATCCCCATGTACGCTGCGCTTTCGCTGATTCCAGTTTGCACTGGTGTTGGGGTGGTCTCCTACTATGACACCCATGCAACCACTCCGGAACAGCAAGGGAAGGTCACAACAGTCGCTGGTGTCATCTTTGCTTTCAGCGGTGTTGTAGCAAGTTCTCTATATACTGTTTGGATTGGAACATACCACAAGAAGCTCAATATGAGCTCCATGCAGCTACTCTTCAACCAAGCGCCGGTATCTAGCTGTTTGCTCTTGTTCTTTATTCCTTTTGCGGACACCATTCCGGTCTTCAGCGATGTTCCATTCAGCCGATGGGCTATGATCCTCATGTCTGGCCTGTTTGCTAGTCTTATCAACTTGTCGCAGTTCTTCATCATTGCAGGCGCTGGGGCTGTTAGCAGCACTGTTGTGGGGCATGCTAAGACCTGTTCCATCGTTATCTTGGGCTGGATGGCTAGCGGAAGAGGTGTGTCGGATAAGAGTTTGTTAGGTGAGGGCTCCAGCCGCTATAAATCGGATAATGAAACCTTTGAGCTAATGGTTGGACACAGGTATCGTGTTGGCAATCGGTGGAATCATCATGTATTCTGTAGCGGTACTTAAGGCGAGGCGCGCGACTTAAGGAGTAGGAGCGAATCTTCACTCCTTTGTTGCGTTCGTCACTGTTTCGGGGTCATTGGTGTAGTGTAGTGGGTGTTGGGGTGTGGCGTTGGGCAATTCCGGGCGAGATACCAGGCAGTGCGTGGGGCTAGATGAGAATTTTTTGTTCCTTCTTTCAGATGTCAGTTTTTTCTTGAATGCTATTTATTAGTTGGTTATAAAAGGGTTGGATAGAACAAGGAAAATTGGGTTCAGATAGGGTGTTTTGTCTTATGTGGTGAATGATTGATACAGGACGGCAGTGCTGAAAAGTATAGAGGATTTACTAGGCTGGAGGGTACGTTCTTTGAACAGCATGGACATAGTGGAGTAGGCAGATGATCCTTGGGAGATGCTAGTGAATGGGGGCACTCATAGCCGATCACTCGATGTTCAGCTACTAGCGATTGTCGGAAATAGTGTGTGCGAGGTAAGCGATTACAGAGAAAGTAAAGACTTCGCCCGATGTGAGAACAAAAGCGTTTGTGGAAGAAGGGTCAGAGTTGTCTCATGTCTCTTATTTTGTTGCTACTTGGATGCCGGGCCATGGCACTTGTACCCGGGAGAGGTAACTAGATACAATGCCAATGAATGAGCCCCACTACCGTAAAATTTCAAAACTAACGAACACGCCCGGGCCGGGAAGGAGGTTTGCATGATTGGTTCTTGGCTTACACAGGCTAGTTCACAATATAAAAGTGAAGATTTTATAAAGGTTTTAATAAGAGAAATGAAGGAAACCCAATTGTGCTACTCTTTGAGGGGTATGATGGTAATCACCTAGTATGTCCTGGTTGGGGGTAAACGGAGCAGGTTATTATCTGCCTTTCTCACAGTTTGCTGTTCAAACAGCGATCAATTGATAGGTCTATCATTTTGAAAGATACTACTACTTAGTTACTTTTTCACTCTGCGAGCCTGGAGCAGTGTACCTCTTAGCTCAACAAATGAAATACTAACGTTAAACACCGGGAAGTGACATACAATGCACTAGTAACAGTAGACAAAAAAGGCAACAGCTCAGCCAATTCTTAACAAAATTAGACCAAACAGGATATATATCAATTGAGAATGGGTTGGAGAGCTACTTATCCAAAGTAAGAAGTACCTGAAGACAGGGGGTAAATGCTGTTGTGGAATAAGGTGAGATAGAGGATACTAGGGGGAATGTAGGGAATATAATTGGCTATTCAAGCACTCACATAGGCCAAATTAGAGTCTTTAAAGACAAGAAATATTGATGATAGTGAAGTTTCAGTAAACTAAAATACAAAAATTAGAGGAAGGTATTAAGAGAATAAAATAAAGACAAAAAAAGCTACCAGGGCATATATCCATCACTATTGCAATAACTGCTTCAATTTATTT
The DNA here is from genome assembly GCA_003521225.1 of Tuber microsphaerosporum. NCBI lineage: Eukaryota > Fungi > Ascomycota > Pezizomycetes > Pezizales > Tuberaceae > Tuber > Tuber microsphaerosporum. Next base: position 27,090 of record QOVD01001088.1, read on the forward strand.
AGATAATGAATTTACCAATACTAGAAGAACCTCTTCTGGAATTCAGTACTATTTTTGAAAAATATTTTTGGAAATCTATCTTATAGTTTATAAGTTTTCACTTGGCCTGCAATTGTAAGTTATAGAGTTATTTTATATATTCTACATTCAAGTTATGACTCAAATACAGTCATGAAGCTTCACATATAAGTCAAGCATGACTCATAGTTAGATTATTTTGTTTGTTGAACTAATAACTTGATTAAGGTTATAATTATAGAGTTATAATTTTATAGGTAATAATTATGACAATATTATATTTTGGATTACTCAGCAGCTGGGGGAAGAACTATATAAGAAGAGTGATTAAAAGAAGTAGTAAGTTCTTTACACAATCATTGACTAATATTTCCTTCTCAAACTTTAAGATAAAAATATCTTGATACTCTTTAACTATTTCAAGTTGGCTATATCTAATTCTACCTGTATCTTCTCCAATACTGTGGGAAATCTTTATAAACAGTTAAATGCATAATAGTTCTTTGCACACTTACTAAAGCTAATATATCTTAAAACTTGATAAGCAAGACTTAGAAATACAATATAGCAGTAAGTAAGAGGACAATAGATATAAGAGAAGTATTGTCACAAACCTGACTAAGGGAGGAATATGGTTTCACATGACTCATGGTTATGAGTCATAGGTTTGTTATTTGTTTCAAATGACTCGCACTTGCGATGTAATCGTTATAATGTTATTGGTTGATGTTTTCACATGACACACGATTGTGGTCATATGATGTATGACTTTCGCACATGACTCACATTACGAGTCATGGGTTTCACTCATGTGACGCGAGTTGTGCACATGACTTGTTATTTGGATTATGATTGGTTTAGGTATGTTGCGCAGCTGACTTGTTGGAAGTCAGCTGATGGATTTCACACATGACTCGCTACGAGTTATGAGGTCGTGTGACTCAAGGGTATGAGTCACCAGGGTTAGGGTTGTGGGAGGAACGCCTATATAAAGTGGCGGTGACTATCGAGTAGTTAGTTCACGAACGATCTCCTCTCCACCTCCGGCGATTGAAATCTCAACACCATGAGAAATCATCGTCAACTCTACTCATGAAAGCCCGTTCCTCTATTGGTCTCCTAGGCCTTGGACGGCTCCCTACCCACCCCTTTCGGCCCTTATCATGATCTCGCCCTGAGCAAGCGTGTTTCTAGGGGCCGTTTGCGTGGTCCTCTGTCTCATTCTTCATCCTCTTTCCGTCGTCGCTTCGCCTCACTTAGCGACTTCACACGGTCGGCAACCCTCCTTTCTACGTTTACGGTCAGCGTTACGGTGTCCGGACTCTGGCGAGAGTACCTTTTTGATTCAAGAGCTCGACCCTTGATGGGGAAAGCTTCGGTCAGTAACATCTCGGTTCCCGTTTTCGCGTCGTCTTAGAAAATCGTTCAGCTATGGCCAGTTTGTTGGCTGTTTCTAGCGAGTTGGCTACCTCTCCGTTCATCCTCTACCGGTCTTCGTCCAGTGGCTCTGTTACAGCTATCACTCCTTTCTACGGTCGGCTTTCCACCGGGTCGGCCGTCCATCCACCTCCCGCCCTTTGCAGCTTACGGGGGCACCCATTGGTCTTCGGTCAATAGTCGTATTGCACTGCCTCGGTTATCGGTTTCGCTCCTAGGGAGAGATGTAATTATCTGCTCGGTTGGACCTTCCTGGCTACAGCGGACCCCCTTGGCTATCAACGCCTTTGGTTTTCTTTACGTTCGCTACAGGGATATTAATTTGGTTTCTTTTGTTTTGGCTGGCGGATCGTTTGGCATCAGTGGGAGCTGTGCGGGTTACTGGTTTTCCTGTTGTCTTCTGCTTGTCTTTGAGGAGTATTTTTGTATTTCTTGAGGGCGAGATCGTGCGGTTGGTCCCGGACCATAGGGACTTGGGGCGATGGCTTTTTCCAGTGTTCTCGGTGGGGTTGGGGCTTTTCTTTACCATAGCTACCGCTTCATGTAGTCTTTGAGCCTTGTAGTTGAAAATCAAAGCACCTGATATAAAAAAAATAAAAATAAAAAACATCGAGTAGTTAGTTTCACGAACCATCTCCTCTGCACACCCGGCGATTGAAATCTCAACACCAGAGAATCAAAGTGGAATTCTCCACCACCCACCCTCCCCATCACCCCTTTTGGCCCTTATCATGATCTTGCCCTGAGCAAGCGTGTTTCTAGGGGCCGATGCGTGGTCGCCTTTTATCTCCTCCTCTTCCCGTTGTTTGCTTCGCCTCGCTTGGCAAAAAACACACGGTCGGCAACACCTCTTTCTACATTTACGGTCGGCGTTACAGTGTCCGGACTCTGGCGCGAGTACCTTTTTGTGTTGAGAGCTCGACCCTTGATGGGGAAAGCTTCGGTCAGTAACATCTCGGTTCCCGTCTTTCGTGTCGTCTTCGAAAATCGTTCGGCTATGGCCTGTTTGCTGCCTGTTTCTAGCGAGTTGGCTACCCTCCGTTCTCCTCCTCCCGGTGTCGTTAAGTGGCCCTGTTACAGCCATTCCCCCTCGCTGGCCGGCCTGTCAGCCGGTTCGCCATCCTCCTCCCACCCTTTGCAGCTTAGAGGAGCACCTTTTGGTTCGGTCGATCGTCGTATTGCACTGCCTCGGTTATCGGTTTCGGGCTTTGGGTCGGTTGTAATATCCTGCACGGTCTTTGTTTTATGGCTACTGCGGGCCCCTCGGGCTATCAATCGCTTTGGGGTTTATCTACGTTTGCTACTGGGATATTAATTTGGTTTCTTTTGTTTGGCTTGGCGGAATGTTTGGCGTCAGTGGGGGGTGTGCGGGTTGCTGGTTTTCCTGTTGTCTCCTGCTTGTCTTTTGAGAGTATTTTGTATTTTCTTAGTGCGAGATTGTGCGGTTGGTCCCGGACCATAGGGACTTGGGGCGATGGCTTTTTCCAGTGTTCTCGGCGGGTTTTGGGGTTTTTCTTTACCATAGCTTTTACCGCTGCACGTAGTCTTTGTACCCCAGTAGTTGAAATCAAAGCACATGATATAAAAAAATTAAAAAAAAAACGTCGAGTAGTTAGTTCCTCACGCAACCATCTAAGTACTTTCTTATACTATCAATTCAAGTTATCTTTACTATCACGATTCCCGGCAAATAAAGAGAAGTGTCTCTTAACAAGTTCACGACTACACGATAGGAGCAAGAGTGTTCGGCTATCAAAGTAGTGCATGAGAATCTCAGAGTTGTTATCTGCTGCAAGTATCGCCCAGAGGGAAGGATCGTTACAAGTATACAATAAGTATACAATGATCAGAAATGGCTAGCATTGTCCTTTTACAATTTACATCAAGTATGACAGAACAAGTAGTTTCAATACTTCAAGTCAAGGTAAATCTTCTGTATAGTATGTGCAATTTATGTATATATTTTGAGTATGAGAATATTCAGCAGCAGCTTATTTGTATTCATACTCTCAAATGACAGAAAATGAGCAATCAAAATGGAAATCAAGTACCATATTTCAGGTTGTGTTGGCAAGTTTCAGGATAGTCTGGTTTAAATAGATAGTGCTTGTCTTGTTTGCTATTTGACTATACTAACTAAGAAAAAGGCAAACTTTTCTTCTTGCCTTATCTCTTAGTCTATGGCCTTCAGAAGGGTCAATCAACTATTTATTACTGAGAGAATAAATTCTGCTTCATGTTCAATGCTAATATTGTCAGAGAAAACCTTTTCATGAACTATTTCTTTCATCCAACCTATCAGACAAGATACAAATTATAATAATAAAAAGATTCTAGTAAAGCTTTAAGAAACCCTAAATGATATATCTGTCTCTTTGATTTGTTTATTTTATTACGTGACTTATTGGTAAAGATAAACTTGAAGCTATTGCAATTATAGAAAAAAGACTGGAATATTAATATATTTTTCATGAGCATATGAGAATGGCCAGAGATATTTGCAGCATACAGGTAATAATCCTTACTATAGGCTGTGAAATCAAGCAGACAACTAAACTGATTATTAATAGTTCAGTAGTAGTCAAAAACTCAACTCAAGAACAATTATTAAGCTTTTTACTAGTTTGCTTTTTTAGATCCTATTGCCAGAAAATGTCTTAAGGCTATTATTGTGGAAAATGACTCATTATATAACAATCGCCTTGATACTTACCTTAAACAGGTTGACAGAAATATTTAGTTGTTTATCACATATTATGGTCAAGAAACTATAAAGCATAGTAGAGACTTATACTCTTATATACACCTGAATAGTACTAATGCAATCAATCAAGTAGTGCTTCTATTTTACCCTTATATACCAATAAAATAAATGTTATATAAGGTCTATAAAATTGTGTTAAAAATGTCACAACAAGATTGCTTTATTCTCAATAAGTACTTATTTCAGAAACAAAGTAGTTAAGTTCTGCTGATTGTTTTTCAAAAAGTACATCCATGACTGGTTTCAGTAGAGAGAATTCCTCCTGGCTGATGCAATTCTAATTATTGACTACCACCTTCTATTTTTTACATTTGATATTACTGGAGCTAAATCTCATTCATCCAACTACTTCACAATGGCAGGCAGTCTGTGAGAACTGCTTAAGGTAATTGCCAGTTAGGGCATTAGCTATACAGCAATCAAAAACTACTTTCTTTCATACAACTATAATCATCCATCAGTTGATAAGCTTATGTTTTGTAACTAGTAGAGATTGGTACTCTTTCAAATTACCATTGCAAGACAGTTTAAAATCAAGTTGTATGGAGTTAGAGAACTCCTAAAATGAATGCTAAAAATAATTAAAAATGTCTACTTTGTGTTGTTCTGGATGAGTGCTTTCGATTAGGGTGTCCGGATGCCTTATGAATCGGCGAACGTCAGGGTAGAAACCTGTCAACCGGAACAGGCGGGGATATATTTGGCTAGCTAACCTTGAATAACTATTCCGTAACCGGATCTTGTACTCTCATACCCTACCATGCAAGCCCACTTCATGCAGAAAGAAAAAACATATACAGTAAAAACATATATTAACAAAATGATTTATGAACAGGCCCTGCCAGCTTAACATGCAAGCTCAAATTTGGGCTTGCAGCTGGCGTCCCAAACCCCCCAGTGATTCTCAACATCATTCCCCTTCTCAATGGGCTTCCAGCTCTCATCAAATGCCTCGAAAACGAAAACATTAACTCCCCACCCTCGGATTCCACAAATGGCGTCCCTCCAGTAGGTACGAACGTTCTCTATGCTAGGAACGGCATCCCCAAAGTCCTTTCCACCAGTGGGCCAGTTAGTTTCACCTACCCAGAAGTCAAATGCGTTGTCACCCTTGACGTCTTGAATATGGGCAAGGGCCTCTATTGTTCGTTAGCACTTATCACAAAATGAATTCACAGTGAGTAATACGCATGATGTCATCTGAGAATGAGGCGGTAGCATTCTCCATCTTTTGACCTTGCCAGTAACTGAAAGCGTTGGCCAAAATGATGTCGCTCTCCTTGATAGCTGGGTTGGCATCTCCTCCAATCAACATATTCCAAGAGTCCGCAAAACCAACCGGGAGACTACCGGCACCAAGTTCTTTCAAAGCCTTCTTGACTTCCTTTATCTTCTCGGCGAGCTGCTGGCCAGTGAGTTCCTTGCGATAAAGGTGCTCAGAACCAACCGTGATAGCCCTGATATTCTCTGTTCCATACAGTGGAATAAACCTAAAAAAATAATGGTTGTCAATAACCCCGCCTATTACGCTATGAGAATACCGTGATCCTACTTCTTGAGAGTATCAATCTCCAGTTTAAAGTGGGTATCATCATTCGGCCTGCGAAAAGTTAGCTATGGCCTACGCCAAGCATCCACCAATAACGCGCACCAAACACCAAGCACCACCTTGAACCCCTTGTCCTTCACTGCTGGCATTAGGTTTTGCATGGTATCGCAATCGCTCGTGGCGTACACCCGAATCGTTGTTGAGAGAACCTTAATGGTATCCAAATCCGTCTTGAAATCATCAGTGCTTTTGCATGCTCCGTCCTAGAAGTAGTTAGCGACTACATCCCTCAATGCAAAGAGACAAACAAGTATCCAACATACGGGATTTCGTTTAACGCCCAGTGAGAAACCAATGTCACCAGTAGCAGACACCAAAATCGGGAGCACCAGCAAGGTGCTCCTAATTAAGGCTAAGACCGAAGGCATGAGATTACTTCAAATGGATATATACAGTAGAAGAGAGGACGGGATAAAAGCAGAGTCGCACAGAGATTCAAAGGGAAATAAACAGCAAGACTGAAGAGAGCGGAGCAAGAGGGTTTACTTGGGTAGGTGGATGATAGGCGAAACGTGAGGAAAGGAGAGATTTGACTGAGAGCTTCCCCCTCCGGTACCACAGGATAGGGGCATGAATTTCGTTCTTACTCTTGGCATCATGCCAGCGGCGACGAAGCAAACCTTCTAGCAAATTTGTTAGCTGATAACTGCGGTAGTCCAGGCACGCCAGGAACCAGGAACATAAATCCAAAAGAGGTAGGAACCAACACTCTGACCACGGGAATGCAACCCAGAGATATCGCAGAGCACCGGCCTCCTTCAGTAAGATATGATACAAGTCAGCGAAACAGAACTGGATTTCAGGGGAAGAACTTACCAATAAAATCTCTATAAAGCCCGGCCGGTAAAATGTGTCTTCCGATTGTGCCTCTCGTAGAAAGGTGGCTTTACATACCTGTGGTACCCTTCCTCCCTGCTCGCCCTCGTCTTTAGTCCTCCGCCTCCATCGGAATTTTGAGGCTCACCTAGTGATCATCCCCAGTCCTCCTGACGTCGCCGATCGTATTGACCAATCCGCTGCCCCTTATGGATATTCCGAGACACGCGAGTAAGAGCTTAAATTCAGGAGATCAAGGCCGGGACAAACCCTACTAGATCAGGCGTTCTGGCATTAGTAGAATGCCAGTTGCGACCCGACATCCATTACTGTACTAACACCTGTTCAGTAAGGAGGTCACCGTAAGAAGGCACTTAAACAACTATCTCCAAGAATATCGTAAAAACTCGAATAGAAGATATAGTAATTGCGCCGGGACTTTGCCCTTGCGGTCGCCTCTTCTGGCTGGTAACTTTAGTAAGGGACTGCGCATATTCCTTTTGTTCCGTCTCAACTGAGGGCTGAGCCGCCCGCGGTGTTCTCCGCTCGAGTCGCCGAGAAGGGGAATTCCAACGTTCGATCACTCATCTTCATCTACGGTACAACACTCGAGTTCCCATGGCACGCCCCCGATGCTCCACCGCCGGCCCTCACACCAAGGTGCCCCAGTACTACAGTGTTCCTCAACAACAGATAATCCGATGCCTAAACATCGCCAGCAAGATCACTCTTCCCATCACAAGTCACCTACATTACATACAGGTATTCGGCAATAAAAAGTAAAACATCAAGCATAAAACACAAATCTACAATTATGAGCAGAAAAATCGAAAATCCCCCACCCCAACTAAATGGAAAAAGAAATGAGTTGAATGCCCCAAACCATACCAAACCCCTGACGTAAAAAACATAAACCACCGGTCAACCCATTTTTTTGTTGTTCCAAAACAAAAGGAATACTAAAAAGTAATGCCGCTACGGGGAATCGCCCAAGAAAGGACAGAGGGAAGTCCTGCCGCTTTAGGAGAAAATCCTGCCAAGAATCAACCCAAAAAAATCACTCCGTCCGTATATCCTACAATCTCATCCAAACCCTTCTGGTTGCGGGCTTCTTAGCTGCACCCGAGCTGATCCACTAGATCTCATATCACATGGCCGTTGGCCACTTCGTCAATGTACTCGTTCATTCGGGGAGAGGGCTTAGGGGATGGCTCTCCCCGCTTTGCTAGAACACCCAGGCTGCCCACCACTAGACAATTTTATCGTTAATACTGAGATGACCTTGCTATAAGAGGCAATTCATAAAACTCACACTCCATGTAATCCTCAAATGCCTCCTCATCGTCGGGCATTGCATCCATCGAAGCGACTGCCTCATCAACAGCCCTCTGTGCAACGTGCCGAGCATTCTCATAATCCTTTGTACAATCATAAAGAAATGCACTATATTCCAACTTCACTGATAACCTAAGTGGATGTGATCCCGGTAATAGCTCACGAGCACATTCTTGCGCCTTGCTAAAGGCATCAAGGGTAGGTGTAATGTATGCATAGGATGAGTTAATGGCACCCACGCCATTGATCCCCAACGAAACATTAGGATGCGCGGTTCCGTTGACTCCATTTGTCATTTTAGGGACTTGTGGGACCATAGCTGTCCTTGTTTGATATGTATGATCAAATAGAACAAATATGTGAAGGAACGAGGCGTTGAGCTTCGCAACTAGTACTCGAAGTTCGTTCAGAGAAGCATACTTGCTTCCTACGTAATTTGCCATTTCGGGCTGAATTTCATTCTGTAGGATTGTTAGGCCTTCTCGGGCCATCCATATTATGTGACGATAAAGGTCGAGCGACTTTGTAGTTCGGGTGGGATCTAACTTTCGCTGTTTCCGGGCGCGCAGGAGCTTTCGTGAAAGAAGTGTTGATAAACCTAGGAGTTTGTAGAGACCAGCTGAGAGGGTCGCATTGAGGCCTGCCGTAGTCTTCGCAAAAGTGCCTATATATTTCTGATCCACCTCCGAGCCGACCATTCTTAGAGTCCCCGTCCCCCCGGATCTGTTGTGACCTTTCTCTAATAGCGAAGATGTCGATCCCCTGTCAAGTGAGCAGTAATTCCCTAAAGCCTTGCCATATGACTGGCGAGGGAGTTCAATAAGCAAGCACACCTTCTAAAGACTTTTAATCCAGTCAGCACTGTATGAGCTATTAGACAGGCATTGAACGAATTAGGGGCCGCAGAAAAGTGCGCCACCCCCAATGCAGCCACACAATTCACGCAAGGGAAATTCAGGCGATGAAGCCCGGGGAGGTGAGAACAAGTAGGCGACCTCGATGGGGTAGTGAGAAAAAGCGATACTCACAATAACCACAAGTTTGCTGAACCAGGCTGTAGCCTCACGGCGGCACCTGTGCCCGACCGACTTCCTAACCAGTGACTTTGTGTTGTATTCCCTCCACTTCGCTGAGAATCGATTAAGGCCGCTCTATAACCAGCGAATGCGAATGAATATGAGCGAAAAGTGCAACTCCGAACGGGATTCGACCTTCGCGAACAGCTCACGACCAGTAAACTTTTGATCTGGTGCGATCTTTACTTGCGCGATGCCATTGCCACCCAAGCAGCGCAGATTCGAATGGAGACGCGACAGTAAAGAAAGGGCAGCGAATGCCCGGCGGGATGGTGCGTCGACTTGACCAAGATATATTATGATGAATCAAGTGCGAAGGCGAGTCGCAGACGCTCTATCTGCCTCTTTTTTTTTTCCCCTCTCTCCTTCTTTGTAAGTGTTCTCGATTTCTTTTTCCTCCGCGTAGACGACGATAGCCAGGTATGAGAGCAGCAATTGTTTGAAGGGGATTTGACTGACGGTGATGTGTGGATGAATTGGGATGGGGGTGGGTGTAAGGGATGGACAGACTGATGAGGTGTGCGGTAAATTATGTTTCCAGCACGGGAATACTGGTAGTCTTAATCAAAACTGGGTAAAAGGGTGGGTGACTGAACAGTCAACGTGTTTGGTGGAAATGTCCCTCTCTTTCTCTCTTGCCCAAGGAAATGGAAGGGAGAGGGGGGAAAATATTTGGGGTGCTGTTCCATGCATCATTTTCCATGATGCGAGCTGCAAGCAGCGAGAGAGAGCGAGGTGTACTCGAGTACGGTAGGTGTGTTGTAAGTTGTCCACTAGTAACCTACCCTCACCTCACCAGAGCTTAGCGACCTCGGTTAAGTTATGGTTCTTACTACCAAGCGAGCATAGGTAACCTAATGTCTCGGACGATCACTTACACATCTATCACTCCCAGACAACCCTCGCCCGAACCGACCCAAGCCCCAGATGCGTTGGCACAATTCACACTTCTTCCTCTCACTGACCTGCAAAGTGATCGAAGTCCACCACCATCAGCGCAATTTCGTTTATTAGCTCTCCGGTCCTTCCCAAAAGAATATACTCGAGTACCGGTAATTAGACTAGAAGGGCAAACTCTGCCTGCCTAACGAGTCCGCCCAAGACAATCCTCGGTCAAACTGAACTTAGTTCGCCTTTGAACAAACATCGACAAGCTCTCCAGTAAGCTTACTTTTCTCGTAAAGCTGTCCTATCCATGGTACAAGTGCATAGCAAATCATAAACGACCGGTGCATTCCTTGATACTTGCTTATCCCAGTCTCAAAGTACCGATGCCGCCGCTCGGGTACGACAGAACATTCTTATTCAGGTTCTGGTTACACGCACAGCGGGGCGAACAACCAAGCGTGGCCTTAGTTCCCGAGCCATTCTTCCTTCCTCCTTTTGACACTTTCGCTGACCCACAACTTTGGCTTCATTTCTTCCTCGCTCCCCTCTTTCTCAAGTTGAGTATCATGTCATGCTTCTCCTCCCTTACCGATACTCTCTCCCTATATCTGCCCACCAGTAACATCCCAGCACAAACAAAGGGCGGCACAGGAGGTCTGCCCAAGCACCGGTACTTTGTATCAGCACTCCCCCAAGCGCCCTACCCAAGCCTGCGAGCCAGATTTATGCTCCTATGCTCTGCTGTGCAGTGCTTTGGCCCGTGGGTATCGCAATGTGGGCTGAGCCTTGCAGACATTGGCGCCACTTGACAGTTGTACTCGAGTAATTGTGCTTCAAAAAGCAAGTCCCACATCTGCCGTGATGACGATTACCATTGCTTTGGCGCAATCAAGATCTACTGAGCGAGGCAAGGAGTTTACTTTGCTTCTGCCGATCTCGGAACTCACTCGCCATGAGGATCCCATCAGGAACTTGCCGTTCAACCAGAGGCGTTGGTTCTAAAGAACCCAATTGTTCCTTGTCCAAATGACCGGGGACGACTTGCTTCCTTCCCATATCTGACTTGTACCCTTTCATCACGACATCCCGATGCCATCATCTCAGCAGAAGACAAAAGAATCTGACTCGTCACCTACAAGCCACCCCCACCATTTTTTAGCCACTCCAGATCTCTCGATCAATCAGGCGTGATGGAAATATCCATCACGTTTCCATCGCCAGAAAACGTCAGTCTGAAGACGAATTCTCTTCGGGCCAACGTGTCCTGGATACAGTACTCCGGAAGATATAAGGGGAAGGGAAACCATGCAAATATACGCCAGGGGAAGTCTTGCCTTCGAAGCTGTTTCGGAATGATGTTTCCTCCCTAGGACCCTCCGTCAAATCCCTACATCGGGAGAGCATCCTGCATCAAACCTCTGGGCCAACACCGCACCACGCAGTCTTCCGCCAGGAGAGGCCGTGCATTCTGCGTGCCCCCGAACATGCTCACAGCGAATGGCAGTTAGAAAGGTGTTTATCTACGCTTAACTCGCCCGCCTAAGGCAACTCAGGGGGCCCAGATGGCCGGAGATTCTATGAAGATCAGTGGGCAGAGGGCCCAGAGCGGGCAGTAACATAATTCCCATAGATCATACTCCACGTTGCACTCTGTGCTTCCTAACCCCCGGAACTAAAATTCTAGATGTTTATAAGAAGGTTCGATGTTCACACCTAGACTGAGCTCTGCATCATCACCTGCACACACACGCGCACATCCTCGCGGTTCTACGAAGACGAAACACACGAATAGGACGATAATGTGCCTGTATTACAAGCACGTATGGACCTGCGGTCACGTCAGGTATATTTTTGGGAAGCACTGCAGTTCCGGGTATCTATTTCAACGACCTTGCCGGGTGCGGAGTGTTTGGGCGAGCATTGATATGCCCGATGAGTGCCAAGGGTGTGGGATTTTGGCGTGATTATTAGGCTCGACCTTTAGAAGGGGATATACAAGACCGGCGATCATTATACTACATACCGAGTGTTAGACTGTCGAATACCACTACGACGCGGTTTATCTCCCAAGGATACGAACGACGGAAACGGGCGACTGAGATTGTATTGTTTTTGGTCGATAGATCTTATAGACGGAACTTGGTTGGGAAATCGGTTAGGAACCGAGCACGAGATTCATGACATTTTACGTCACCTCCCTTTCCTTTGCTATCTCCTAGAATCAAGGCGTTCGCCCGATTTCTTTATTTGTTTGTCTCGATAAAATTACTTCTGTTAATGTAATTGGCGTACTATTCTCTTCCCATAGGGTGGCTCTTTTGTGCGTGTGAACTTGAACTCGAACGTTACCTTGTGCTATGATGCACTTGCCTGTTCATAGGGAAAAAGAGGCGCCGAGGGCTAGGAGGAATATTTTAGCACCCGTGATAAATTTATAATAATATTATGAACATGGGCACTCAACAGTGCTCTGAGTCGAATACTCTCAGTTAGTGAATTCCATTGGTAGACTAACTTTTAGCACACCATGTGGAAATGACGAATACCCCCAATTCTAAATCCTGATTCGTTGGCTTTGATTATTGGAACTCTACTCGAGTATAGTAGTAGTCCAAGGATCTAGCCCCCCCTCGCTTCAACCCTACTACCGGTACCGTAGACTATGCTTCGGAGTGGAGAACGAAGCCCAAGCACATGTACCCACTATAGATAATAGCATATGAAAATACATATCCTACCCTACCGGAATCACACCTATCAGTTACACACAAAGCCCATCCAACAACACTCCCCAGATCAAGTCCACATAGACTACCGTAGACTACAACCTGCCTCACACATCACACCTCCCCCACAATACCCAACTCTCGGAATCCGGAAATGCTCGTGCATCGTAGTGCCCTTCTCATCCGCCGCAAGTCACCACCAACCCAACACCAACCCCCCATTTTCCACCCTTCCAATTTCCAGCAGCCACATATCCCGAGTTTAGCGCGCGCAGAATACTCCCGGCTATTTCCCGGCTGTTACGAACATACTAGCCACAGCCGACTAATAATACGGTAAATGTGGAGGCCGTGTGCTCACGGAGGAGAGAGAGAAATGCATTTTTCAGAAAGACTGAGGGGTGTAGAGTTAGCTGGTAGGGAACCAGTGAATCTCTGTCATTGCGCTAATGCGTTGGGGCAAAGCATAAATAGGTGACCGGATATTCAGTGGACTTCTGATTTCATCATTCCGTTTTACAGTAAGATGGGGCTCGAGATGAAGTGCTGTGCTCGAATGCTTTAGAGAGCCTGAACAGAGCGCTCGCCATTCGATACCCCAGCCGACCTACGCCCTCCCTACCCGGATAATGATATAATAACCCCCAAGCCGGAGTCAAGAGCCATCGCGATATGGGAGAGGGAAGGAAAGGAAAAAAAGAAAAAAGAAAGGCCTGGCTTCATGGAATATCACCTTCATTTTTTTTCCCGTAGAATAAATCGTACACCAAGAAACGCGAGGAAAGGTACTGGTACAACGAAGAATAACCAACAGCAGTGATATAAAATTTACAATACGAATTGTGAGTATTTATTGCTCAGATAAAGGGAAAGAGGAGCACTGGTGCCAGTTCGTTTGCTTCTTCAGCTATATTTTGCTTCTTTTTCCTGTGATTTGATTTGTTTCTTTGTTTCCAGCTGCCTTCAAATGACATTGTTTACCTTGTTTACCATTTTTGTTAGAAGGGGTTCTATCTTATAACCCCCCGGTTCAAAAAAGCGCGTTCCTAGTCCCCCGCCCTGCTCTCGACCCACACCTCCCAACCCACCTTTCCAGCAACTTGTACTCCAACTGGATGAGCTACTGCCGAAATTTCAAGCACCCAAACCACCTCCCCCCTCTGAACCCCCGTCTTCCTCTAAATCGCCTCTCTGGGCCACCCCTTCCTCGTCCACATCCACCCGCTATCACACCGCATAGCCTCCCAACGCTGGCCCAATCCCAGCTGTAGTGCAGTGCAAACTCCAATACCGTAAGAACTCGAATAATCGGACCATGTGCCAGGACGTTGGACTTGCATCTCCTAGTAAGGTCTGGTGTTTTTTCCCTTTTCTTTTGTCTCGGGGGGACAGATTTTTTGTGTGTTTTTCGCCCCTTTTCCAGAGGAGGAAATTTCGGACTACATAGCACATGGTCCGATTATTCGAGTTCTTATGGTAGATGCCTGGGGTCCTGTCAGCTAGTGTGGTTGGGGTCGGCCTGGATACGGCAACGGTGTGTCCCGAGTCTGGAATTGTGATTTTTAACTTGTGGCGCGAGCGGGGGAGTGGGGGGAGGCGAGGTTGTAGATTGGGCGGAGAATAGGGGCTGCGGGGCTATTGGTAGAGGTGTTCAGAATGATTGTCGAGGTTTCGGCCGCAGAAGTAGTTCTTGGTGCCGTTGCAGTATTTGAAGAAGAGGAGAAAGACGTATGAGCAGTCATGCCAGACGCAGGGTGAGGTTTCCTCTATGACCTTGGTAGGTGTATTGTTGTACTTGCAATCGCACTCGATGCGAGAAAGGATTCTGGGTGAATGGGTTTTTTATTCCTACCGGTAACCGAGTCTGAATGGTGGGAAGGACGCACATTCGGAGGTTGACATTTCGCTAAAATATTAACAGTAAGGGATGAGGAGAAGGGAGATGAGGATGATGAAAGGATAGTAGATACTAAAAGGATAGCAGAAACGATAGTGAGAGATGAAGAATGGATAAGAGATGAGGAAAGAAGAGGAGAGGGTGTGAAACTGCGGAACCGTGAATATATATTGAACCTCTTGGTATTGTAGTGCTAATTGTTTCGTAGCCAGGCACAGTGCATGCAGACCCAGAAGCCGGGTAACCATCGATCACACCATCCATGAAATATGACAGCAACTCGTGTCTTCAAGAGAAATTTATGATACCAACCCACAAACTCACTTCCCCTTATTTGCCGTGATAAAAATCACCCATCGCCAAATCACTCTCCTCCTCCTCCATCTCACCAACACGCAAAATTGCAGAACGCAGGGGGAAAGAAAAATAAATAAAGAATAACAGAATGGCCTCAAAGGCACTAATATCCCTCTCAACCATCCTCTTAATCCACTCGTTCGTACCCCCTCCCCCGGCGCCTTTCCTCAACCCTCAAGGCTAACTTTCCACCAAAACAAAAAAAAGTTGTTACTCCGCGCATGAGCACTCCCTCCTAACGTCCACCGCTTCGCTACCGCTAGACGTGGCGATCGAGACGGTGGTCTCGGTGGTACTGCTGTGCTTCGGCATCGTGCTGGGTAATCGCGAGGAATTAAAGCCCATCTCCTGGAGCGTGTGGAGCGGGCTGCTGGAGCGGGAAAAGGGGTGTGGGCAGTTTGGCTATCTGGAGGAGAGGGTGGGCTTTTTGGATATCAGGGTTTGTCTCTTTTTTTTGACCTTTCTTCCGGGGCTGGCGCCGAGTTGAGGGCGGTTGATAATGGGTTAATTGATTGTTTGATTGTGGGATAGGCTAAGCGGGCGGAGTTTGACAAGTGGGTTAAGGGTGCGGAGGAGGAGGGTCCTTCTCAAAATCGACAATTAATAGGTCAAGAACTGGGTTGGATTGGATAGGCGGGTTGATGGAAACATGAGATGGGATGGGATGGGGCAGGATGGGATATGGATGTCATGCTCATTCTGTACGATACAATATGGCGTTCTGGCGTTTCCATCAAGCCGGTAGAATGCAGGCACAAAACGTTTGCAATAGAGATCACTTCAATGTCACAAACACTCAGATCTTCAAGCCCCAATTCGCACGTGGGAAAATATATTTCATTTTTTCGATCATCTATCCAGGCTCCGCTAGAAAATACGACATGATCCAGACGATTCCCTCGCAAAAACATCTACCGGCACTTTACAATTTCTGCATAGCAGCAATCTGTCCCTCACTGTTAGTCATGCGGTAACATGCGTATTCAAGGTTTGTAAGGAACTTACATCAGTGCTCTGAACGTGGTCCTCGTCACCCTCGATCTCCTGTTGCAGGTCGTCAAGTGAGACCTTATCATCCTCGACAACTAAGTTGATCTGCAGCTTCTTGATACCGAAACCGACAGCGACCAAGGTAGAAGCTCCCCAGACAAGACCATCTGCAAACCGTCAATTTATGCTTATCAAAAATTGGAAATGGCAAATCCCACCCTTCTCAATTGCTCTGACGTTCTTCTCCAACTGGGCCTACTGAGAAGTTAGTACGGAAATCACTGAAAATGAAACAGGGAAACGAACCATATCGGTAGTATCATCCCACGGCTTTACCTCCAGGGTGACAATAGACTTGGCCGCTAATATCAATCAGTAACAATCCTCCCAGCCAGGGGATAACGAGCATATACCAGGCTTAGTCTTGCCAGCCTGTCTCACTCGATTAGTAAAAAAAAGGCCCCCCCCACAACACTAACAATGAGAGTAGATAAGAAAACCCACCTTCTTAGCAGCATACTCCTCCAACCTCTTCTTAGTAAGGGCCTCCTTTTCCTCGTCAACCTCCTCATCCGAAGACCCAAACAAGTCAACATCCTCCTCCTCCTCCTCCTCCTCAGCATCAGGAGCAGCAGAAGTAGTGGCTTCGGGGAGGTAAGAAGAGACATCAACGGAGGCATCACCGGGGAGGCTGGAGAATTCGTTCTGGTAGGAGTCGATGTGCTTGTACCATCTTGCGGCGTGGGGGTACTTGTCCGCGTCTGGTGCTCCGGAGAGTGCCTTGTAGGTGATAACATCGGCTTGGGATGGAGCGTATCCAACGATGTAGCTGCTTGTCTCGAGCTTACTGTTCAGATCTTTGATTTCATTATCTCCGTCAGTCGACTTACATGTATTGTAATACTTGACGGATCACTTTGCGGTGGGGTGGGTAAAAGAGAGAAAACTAACCGGTCAAACGAGCCTCAGAAATAGTAGAGCCCATTGTGTATAATTGATGTATTTATTTATCAAAAGATAAAACAAACAAGGACTCGTGTAGGGTGAAGGCTGTGTAGCAAGCAAGATGGATTCGTCAGGAATTTCGAGAGCCCAAGTTTTTCCTGATGAGTTCAGGGAAAGGAAAGGAAAAAGAAGAGGGGTACCGCACGGTGTGAGATGGCGGGGCGTTAGGGCTGGGCTATCTTTTTTCGGCCTCTGCTCTACTTGTCACAACGGGAGGGTTAGGGTCCAATCTTAAAAAGACCCGAGCTAGCTGGTCATGCTTTTTCACCCTTATTTTGGTCATTTATCCGATTCGTTATTCACAGAGCCTGGCTTAGATGGTTTCATTGGGGAAATCCTCTGGAGATAGCAGAGTTTTTCAAATGTGTAATCCAAGGCCTCATAATAGCTTGCCCCCAGTCATCAGTTGTCACCCGGACCCCAGGTTGGGGCGACCGGTTTGTTTTGAAAGCGAGGTCCCAATGGGATCGAGCAATGGAAACTCCCCACCCCTCCCTCCACTACCCTCTTCTAGAAGGATTTTTCAAGGCACAGGCATGAGGCAGCCCGAGAACGTTATGTACAGCGCGGTCGCCTCCACAAAGTCCCAATAACCTTTTCCAAGTATAATATGGTGGATGCAGCCCGTCCAGACACAGCACCAAGTAGGACGCCTCAGGGAACGAAACGGGGGACGCCTTGGCATAAATCTGCTGCACAAAAACCAAGTCTATGTTCGAATCTGGCCTGCATAGTACAGTATCATGTTACAACTGAATTTTATGCCAAAGCATCCCCCATCGCACCCCCGTTGCGTCCTACTTGGTGCTGCGTATAATAGACGGCATGCACTAACTTATGCAGTATAATACTTTGACCTCCTGGAAACACTTCGCTAGCTAGCCCTCTCTCTTTCCCACTATCCAGCGCCAAACAAACTATGATAAATGCTATATAACGACAAGGGAAGCAAAACGTGACCTACAAATCCTATACCAAGCTCCGTAAAAGCAGAAAGAAAAGAAAGAGTATAATATCATATATAAAAAAAAGAAGAAACCGGATGACATCCTATTGACCATGCTAAAACAGAAGGAAGGACTTTTAAGAAGCCCTCCCTCCTGCAAGACCCGCTTCCTCTTCCTCAGCAAGAAGAGTTTAGGCTCGCTCGTATAATAATAATGCTCTGTTTTATTGCATGGTAGTGGAGCGTTTCCATAGGCCAGTTAGCAGTATCACACTTGGAAGGGTAATTATTGGAAGTTTCTTCTCTTCTATTTTTCGAATGCCGCTACGCATCAACGAGCAAACTATATGTAACAATAACAGCGGCAGTAAAACACAGCATTCTTATGTTTATTTATTTATTTTCGTCAAATCCATAGATTCATTCGTAATCAATACTGTACAGGAAATCCTAACATACACACAAAGGCAGGCCTAGAATACCCAATTAAACAAAGGAAACTTCGACCCCCTGTTCATAACAAATAAACGATAGAATCCTATCACATCTCTTCCATCAAAAGCTCCTCGAAAAAGCTGCAATAACAAAACTAAGGTCTTAACTCGGACCCTCGAGGCAAAGGCAAAACTCCCCAAACTAACTGAAATTTATCATACGTCTCATCACAGGTGTTAAGTACAGCGAACTATAATATAAGAAGCCCCAGGCCACGGTTGACAGCGCCCCGGTACAAATCACCCAGCATCACTCGCGAATCATCAAAGTACTCAATCGATTGAGTCAACCTTCAAGTAGTTATACATATCTTCCTCAGCCAACCCGTTCGACTACATATTCACAAAGCCTAACTCTTAATCTAGGCAATCTCACTGCTCACACTATCTCCGCCCCACTGCTAGATTTAGAAAGGAAAAAAACCGAAACAGGTTGACGATCTAAGTTACCGTTTATCAACCAACCCAGTCGAACTGAAAGAAGGCAAGGCGAAACAGAAAAAGAAAAAAACTATACACTACAAAAAGGGAGAAAGGAGGGAAAAGGAACAAAACAAGCAAATGCAAATGACCGAACCGGGCCGAGCTGAACAAACAACCAACCCCAAACCATATACCGCATGGTAAAACCAAAAAAAAAACCCCAACCCAAACTCCACGCTGAACATCAAAAAGGAAATCAAAACAAGAAAACAAAAGAGAATCGGAGCAATGTATGCATGACCTAAGGGAAAAGAAGAAGGTACAAACAAGAGAAACCACTGCTGCAGAAATATACCATTTTTTACCTTGGCGAGAGAAAGTAAGTGATGTGATGAAAATGTAAAAAAAAGGTTAAAAAAAGAATAAAATAAATAAAAAGCAGACTCCGCCACCCGTATGAACATGTATTTTGAATTTCCACCATTGTTCCCCTTTTTATCGACTCGCGTGAGGGTTAAAGGCAATTTGTACAGGAAAGTAGAGAAGGAAAAGAGCGAGTTGAGCAGCGTTTAATCCGAATAGAAATTGTCGTTGAGGTCACTGGAGATTGAACGGAGGGGGTAAGACCTTGTAAGGGCCTGTGCGGGCCGGCGAATAGCCTCAGCAGGTTGCGAAAAGGTCGAGTGGTACGGAGACTCGTGGTCTTGGTCGAATTTGATGGACCCGTCAATTTCAACTGACCGTCTGCCGTTCAATCCTGGGAGACTAGTAAATACCCTTCGTCTCTTGGGCCAGTGCTCCTCCGAGGGGATTTCCGGAACTTGGTGCTGTTGCTCCTTCTCCTCCTCCTCCTCCTCCCCTTCTGACCTTTCCTTCTTTCTGACTGTGCCTTCAGGCTTCAAGCCCGTGCCATTTGCCTGGTTCGAAACACCGACCGTCTTCCACTCCTCCGACTTGTTCCTCGCAATTGATTGACTCTCCAATTGATGAATATCGCTGGTCGCACCATTGGTCGAACTGGAACTATACTTATCGCGTACACTATCCCGCCGACTATGCGTCTCTCGATTAATCGCTTTCATAGCCCTAGCTGTTGGCGGTGGTAGTCTCATCCAAGCCGTATCCATTCTCCTGTCAGGTAAAGCAGAGACAACAGGCGGATGGTATTCGTTAACGGGCGGGTGAATCCTAGGCAATTGCGTCACAGTAACGGTCGTGATCCTCTCAGTTTTAGTCCTCTTCTCCTGCACCTCGGAAAACAGGTTGTCTAGACGCACTGGTCTCCCGGTTTCCGTGCTATCGGCTGTACTAGGGACCGAATAGGTAGCGTTACTCCGGCTAGTGTAAAAGCCGAACGCCGGACTCTGGCCACGGGGGGATGAATGCCTTGACGACGACTGATGGGAGTGATTGCGACGGCGAAATAATGACGGGCCGTTCTCAATCTCTTCTTTCCAATTGCTCTGAGCATCCCGACTAGGCTTACTGCGCTTGTTTGAAGCATGAAAGCAACTGCATGAGAAGACATAGAATGCGAGGACGGATACCACACGACCACAGTCCTCTGGCATTGCGAGGTTTGGGTCGACGGGGGGGAGTGATGTGGTGTAAGTATGTGTGTTTGTGTGTGGTGTGGTGTAATACGGGGATATCTATAATGGTAGGTGCCTGCTTAGGTAGAAATAAAAAATATATGGCTACAGGAGAAACATGGGTGTGAGGGCGGATTTGAAGGTGCGGGACGGAAGGAAGTCGGGTAGGGTAAAAGGATATTGGCAAGCGTGGGTGATGGATAGTAGGGCAGGCGAGCTAGGTCAAGATGAGATGAGAAAAATGGCATCAAGCTGATTCGTGGAATAGAAAGGCGAGAAACAACGTAACGTCGATGGGAGTGATGACAGAGTCCTGCGAGTTGGCAGGGGAGACGGAACAACTGTTCGAGCCAACGTCGCTCGTGCAGTAGAGACGGGGGTGCTGTTGTTGTTGTTGTTGTTTCAGGTTATCGAGAGATGAACTTGAAGAATGCCGGGAAATTGCTCGCTACCCTTTTTGTGACTACAGGTACAGTATGAGGGCTTATTATTGCGAGCCTGCGGCTGGACGTCTTTTCTTCCCACAAGACCCCTGTAGCGTGGCGAGCGAAATGGGAGGGGGAGTGGGGAGGGGTAAAGGAAAGAGAGAGGAAAGAGAGAGGAAGAGAGGAAGAGAGAGAGGAAGAGGGAGGAAGAGAGAGGAAGGGAGGAAGAGAAATACAGGTAGAAGGCAATTGTGAAGGATCGTGTTCTGGCCGGTCAGCGTCATCAATAGCGAGGGGGGGATGTTTAGTTTGAGTGGTGAGTGGGGGGGAGGTTGTTGAGGCTAATGCCGATGATGATACTGGAGCAAACAGCCAAAGTCAACTACAGTAACGTATGGTACAATCATTCCTATTCAGTACTTGTACCGACACTTGTAGAAGTTACTTTTGCAAAAAGCGAAAGAGGGCATTCGTTTTTAAATAAATATGATAAAAGGCACGGCCCTGCCTGCAAAGTTAAAACCTGCATAACCATGGAGAGGGCCCTAAAAAAGTGGAAAGGAAAGTGCGCAGATTACCATCAATGGGGTGGCTGGCGGGCAGGTTGCAGCCCTCGTACAGTACAATACAGTATGATACCGGTACCGGCAGGTCGGCCTTCCTTTTTCCTTTCCCCCCCGGATCTGGGATCAACCAATATCCATCCACCCACACGGGAAATCCTTTTTGTTCTTCAAAAAAACCACTCATTGAACGCGCCCAATCCCCACCACGATACTCTACCTGTATGATACCATACCGGCAGAGTAAGGATGACACTCAACCACGCACACACACACACGACCAATGCAAAGTACGCGTTCAGCACGGCACCGGCACACTACTCGTACAAGTACTCTTGCAGCCCTAAACATAGAAGCCCAAACCCTCACAAAATGGCACGACATTCTCCCCTCGCGAAAGTTTTCCAAACCATCCCAAATAAACAACGGCGCCTTTCGGTGAAAAGTGTGGAGTTCCCGATGCTCCACCTCGCTCGCTTGCCCTGGTTGAATTATTATTGTAATAAGCCTGAAACGGGTTGTCAAAAACGATGGTCCCAGCCCCGGTGTCTCGTTTTGAGAGGAGAGACGATCCCGGCTCACCCCCCTCCTGCCCACCCACCACCACACAGGAGAAAAGGAACGAGAAAAAAAAATGGTGAAAAAGAAAAATGAGGCGAAAACGAAAGTGTGGGGGAAACGCTGATTGTGGAAGGGGGAAAGGCGTATTGTAGGCAGTAATGCCGGTACAATACCGTGCTTTTTACGACAAAGTTAGATCGGGTCCCTGGCGGGACTGGGTTGCTTTGACGCCATCACCACGCTGGCCCATGAGGTCAAGCTACTCCAAGCCGCTTCACTAAAGGTGTCAACATTGTTTCTTGACATCAAGGGAGGCTTTGATAACGTGAACGCCAACCAGCTAGCCTCTATCCTGCGAAAGAAAAACACACCCCCCTACATCACAGCATGGACCCACTCATTTCTCTCCAATCGAAAATGCAGACTGGTGTTTCAGGGAGCTCCAGGTTTCTTTTCCCAGGTATCGGTTGGAACCCCGCAAGGATCTCCTATTTCTCCACTTTTATTTGTTATTTATGTTTCAGCTTTGCATTTGTCAATCCCAAAAGGGTTAATGATTTCCTATGTTGATGATTTCACTATTACTGTGGCCTCCACCTCTTGTAGAGCTAACGTTCAGAGACTTCAACATTATTTCAACACTGTACAGAGGAAGGGAAGCCGCTTAGGGGTTTCATTTTCCGTACTGAAAACAGAGCTACTCCACTGGCGGACCCCAAGAGATAGATCTCCAGTCTCTCAGGCTCCAATCACCATAAACGATGCACTATTCATACCATCTGCAATAGTCCGGTGGCTAGGTTACTGGCTTTCCCCAGCGCTGGACACCTCACATCACTTTCACCGGAGGCTGGCCTTGGCACAAGGTGCCTTCTCCCTAGTCAAAAGACTTAGCTCAGCTGGCAAGGGACTCTCCTCCTGGTGCAACCGCAAGTTGGCGGTTGGCCTCCTCCTCCCTATCCTCACCTTCGGAGACGACTTCTTCGTGTCAAACGTGGCAATGTTCAGGTGTATGAACAGCTTCTGGAACAAAGTCCTACGCTGGATCACTAACTGCTTTTACTCCACCCCTATTTCAATCCTCCTCCGCGAAGCTGCTCTCCCCTCGGTTACCACGCTTCTCGCCCATAAGCGAAGAATAGCAGCCCTCAGGCTGGTCTGCTCATCACCTCGAATTAACCCAGCCACCGCAAGGTTGGATAGCACTATACCAACCGCAGACCCCTTCAGGACAAGTACCTCCCACTGCTCCCTTCTCCAGGGAATCAAAGGCGCAGCCTGTCCTGTAAAATGGTCTACCCCTCTAGGCAACACAACAAAACACCTCCCCCTGGATGCCTTATGTTACCTCATCAAACCAATTATAGACAGCATGTCAACCCTGCTGCTCGCCTCCCCGGCTCTTCTCACCACCTCAGTTTCTGACCTGACACCTCCCGCCACGTACAACGAAACTAGAGCCCTCCTCAGACCTCTCATTCAAGAAGAATGGGACAATCACAATCCTGCCCCTGATTACTATCACTTTAAAGCGACCCTTCGCCCACACCCCTTTATGGGCCTGCCTAGGTTCTCCTCAGGCAAGATTCACCAAATGAGGGCCGGAAAGAGTTACCTTGCCGCTCACACCTCGTGGGACGACCCAGACGCCCCAACTATCTGTCCATACTATAAAGCTGAAGATGAAACCTTCGAGCATGCCATCCTACACTATGAAGCGAAGATCGACATTCGGATAACCCACCTCTCAGGGGTTGACGACTTGAGCCCTAGCGCACCACTCTGGTCCTCTGTGATGCTTATCCACAAGCTGGCGTCATATATTTCTTCCTCCGCCACCGGCTTCCCACCAAACATGCCAATGGTCAGGGCTGCCACGCCCTCCCCAGTCTTGTCGCCTTAGGGCGGTGGGCTGCTTATCACTCCTACTCTGCCATGACGGATTGGACTTTTTATCTACTTAACACCAGTACTTACTGCCCCATGCCTCATGCAAAGGGTTCGGCAATGGTGCACCTTGATGCACCCCTCTGTCAAGAAACTAGCAAGATGGGTCGAAGGAGGTAGCAACCTGTGGAGACACTGTGCGAGTTTTAATTTTCTATTTGAATTTTTATTTGTTTTATTTTGTTATGTGATGAGATAAGGAGATATATTTTTCTATACTGATTGGAGTTAGTCATCGTTGGCGATGCAAGGGAAGAAGTTTTTTCCGCGTTAGGAGAGTTAGCTAGCATTGTTTGAGTTTAGTTTGTTGTGTTTTGATTTGTTTTGAATTTTTGATTTTATGTTTGTTTGGAATTAAGGTTTTTGTATGCCATAGCGCGAGCTTTATGCATGTGTTTTAGCCAGAAATAAAATGCGTATGATATAAAAAAAAAAAAAAAAAAAAAACGACAAAGTTAGATCTTGTCACTCGGCTCTACGCACAGCTACCCGAAACAGCACAGATGTTGTAAATCTTGTGTGGTCACTTCAACGGGTATCTACGGGGTAGCCTACCTACCAAGTATGCGCGAGCAAGCCTTGGAAAAATCAAAACGAGGGTAGTCTAAAGATCTGTTCCCGGCGTAATATGCAAATCTATACATGTCAATCCCTAAGTCCATGGTATCGAAAAATCCCCTCCTCTCCCCAGTCCGGACTTCAGTCCTCCTCCTCTCTCCGTTCCCGGAACTTCCCACGGTACCGCATAGCACAGTACCACGGCAGATACAGCACAAGGTGAATTCGCCAAACAAAACCCCCACGAAATAAATAGCCCGAGCAATCTTTATTTCATTCTCTCCCATGGATTACAGTAAAGGAAGAATCCGAGTGAATTATTTCGCTCGAACCAAAAACATCGAGAATCAGGCATCCTCGAAATTACTCGTAAATTCTAACACCAGCACCGTGGTAGGCAAGCAGCCTCTCTGCCTTGCGGGACTTTTTTTTCCTTCTTGCTTGCTCTGGGTATCCGTGATTACTAAAAACAGTGCTGCCGAGGTTTACAGGTTTACCCCTCCCCAAACAAATTGGCGCGTAATTTTTGGCCTCGAGCGCACGACCAATTTCTCTGCCTCGTCTTGTATTTGTCTTGCGCGGTGTATTTATTTTTTATGTTTTTATTTTTTATTTTTTTCCAAGAGGAGAAAAACACGTCATCCGCGTGTGTGCCTATCGCGGCGTCTACCTTGTGGTTTTTTCGCTGGCACTTCGCACAAGCTGGTGGTAGGCAGGGAGGAGAAGGGGAAGAGGACCGGCAAGGCGAGACCCTGGAGTGGAAGAGATTTTGAATTGTACTAAAGAGAGAACAACGTGATTGAGGTCGTCGAGAAAGATGAAGATAAATTGTATCGATAAATTGGATGTATACGGATACACATGTACCGGTATGCACAATAGACGAGAGACCCCACAAACGCCAGAGCCAGGCTACAGGATAGAAAAACAGCCCCCTCGACCAGAACAAGCACCAATCAGGGCCCATAGCAAGCTACAAAAGGAATAAAGAAAGAAAGAAAAAGAAAAGAAAAAAACTGGGCGTAGCCCATCCCAACCCATCCGTCTATCCGATCACGCCTCCCCTACTTTCCCTGCATCACATCGTACCCAAAAGACCTACCTATCTAGAGTACCCACTAGTTATCTACCCAGAGCTCTCGTCTTCCTCCTCCTCATCACTCGACCATCCGGTCGCCCTCTTTACCTTTCCCATCCTCCTCTTTCCGCCACCACCGCTAACCAAAAACGGCGAATCCTCATCCTCCTCCTCGAGTATCGTAGGTATAACCTGTGGGAAAAGCACCCTCGCAGGCACTTTTGTATTCGAAGCAGCAGTAGTAGTATTCTTCGTCGCACACCTGATTCGCTCTTTTTTGGGCCTTGTTTGCCCTAGTGTTCTGGGTGTGGCAGGCTCGTTGCGGAAGTCCAGAGTGTCGGTGAGGAAGTAGCTTGCCAGGCCTAGAATTGCGCCTGCGGATATTCCTATTGGGTTGGTTAGCCAGTTAGTTTTTTAGAGGAGAGGGGGGAATCACCGATGACCGCCGCGACGCCGCAAAAGACGTATAATTCCTGTTAACGCGTATCCATCATTAATTCAATCCACCCATCCATCCATCCATCTCCTACACCTAGGATCTAGATACGATAGGATAGATAGCGTAGCGAGAGGATATGGAAGAGGAGTAAAAACCTGTAACCGTGAAAACACCACAAACGGCAAACTCAGCATGCCAAAGACCAAGCTGGTCAGGTAATTCCCGATAATAATCACCGGTAAAAACACCGCAATCACAAGCCTGAGTATGAACTGTGCTGGTGACAGCAGCAACATGCGGGTCGTACTTGTTAGTATGTTCAACAAGCTCATCGTGTCACCGAGACGATATTGTGTTGGTGGCACCGGTAGTGGTGCTAAGTTGAAGCTTTGTTGTTGACGAAAATGTATGATGATCTCATTCTCGGATGCGACGCATGGACCCCCTTTACGGGTAGACCCGCTCGTCGATTACCGGTGTGACATTATTTTAGCAGTGGCGGGGAGGGACATGAGGGAAGGGAAGCCGGGTTCTGGGTAGCTTGCTATAATACCATCTCGGGCTCCAGGCCAAACCCACGGCCAGATGAATGAACGGGGATTCATAACTTCAGCGATAATCATTCCATTGTTGGACCCACCATAACGTTATCCGTGGCAACATCTTATTCTATCGGCTTAGGCTCGTTCCCTTCTTCCTCACTTTCCCCCGTGCCGGAACGGGAATGATGTCGATTGGCACGATAATACCTCCCACTCCAACATCGATCTCACTATCCTGGCTCACAAACTTGTGAAAATCCTAGTCTCCTGCACATTATAACAACATGTCCACCCATCATTGGACACTTCTAAACCAGCCCAGCCTGAGTAATGCATAAAATCAAACAAGGTATGCATGAACAAAATACCAACCTGACTCACCACTCCATCGCCCATCCGTTTCATCGACCCCAGGAACAGCATATCCAACAAGGGGGGGGTGAGGGTTGTCACGGATTTGTTTTGAGAGTGTGGTCTCTTATTTAGGTCGGTGGGTTTCCTACTCAAGTTTAACCTCGATCCTGCTGTTGTTGCTGCTGGACCACGACGACAACGGAGGCGAGGAGGGAGAGGGAGGAGGAGGAAGAGGAGGCTCGGGTTGGCACCAAAAATTCAAGGCTGCAGCCAGCAATGGTGAGAGCAGCAACCATGGTCGGACGGACAGCGACTAGGCGCCTTGGGGGTCATTAGTTTGGGGTTGGGGTCTGAGATTTCGGTTGTGGGCTGTGTACGGTATATACGTACTCCTGTACGTAGATATTATGCGCGTGGTGGTCTTTGTTCTCATCTACACCGGAGGAATCCTCGGTCGGCGAAATTATTCGCCTTATTTCGTTCGACTTACAGCTCAGCCCGATTACTGCGAAGATTATGATACCGCGGAAACCTGGCCAGATCACCAAATATTTACGCCTTTGATCACTCATCATCTACCTGCAGCCGAGAGATGTGATCATAACATGTCCCTCAACGCTTTGTGGGGAGTCATGTTCAATAGTTATATTATCCTACCTCAACACTTCCTACTGCCGCTATTTGCTTAAGGGTGAACCGGCGGGTAATCCCTTTATGGGATGTTAATACCACTACAGATCACATCGTATCACTCGACTATGGAGTTCATAAGACTCGACTTTCCCCCACAAGTAGGAGAAACCTTGATGAGTGTCAGGACCGCGTGAGTCATTGGACAAGCTTACACGATATTCTTATATCGTGCTTTGAAAAGAGAAGCATTTTCTCTCGTTGGGTCCGATTCAATGTATTCTGGGCTACTCAAAACAATCAGACCACTGCCTCGCCGATTCCACGCTACTTCTATCCTTCCTATGAGTGATAACTAAGCCTAGTCTTACTCATGTGTTATTTTCTTCCTTTTCCCTTGCGATTAGCCTAGGGAACACCGTCTTCGCCAGAAGAACTCCCATCATCATCATCCTATAAGTCTTCTCGAGTGGCTCCCTGCAGTGTTCCATTATTCCACCGTGCAGCGGCCCGCAGCCTTCTCGCATTCTCCCTAGCTTTTCGGATTTGCTCGCGAAGGTTAGCAAGGAGCTGGTGATCTTCAACTCCAGCTTGCTCTGCTTCCGCAAGCTCGTTCTCAAGTTCGTGAATGGTGATCTCGAGCGAGCCAATAGGGCTCCGAGAGTCTGGTTCCGGAGTTCTGGGCTTGACCCTTGGGGGAGTTTGGACATCTAATATCTGGCGAGGGGAGCCGGTTGGGTGTTGTGGAAACAGCCACCCGCAAAAATCCTCTCTAATCGTCGAATGCTGCCAGGATTTTCCAACCTTGAATTTCTTCTCCAGATACTCTCGTGAGCGATAATGGAACTTGAACCAAGCGAAAGGTGCTTCCTCCGAGTCGATACTTCTAACAGCATGTCTTCTCTTTGGGGTTGTTTCAATCTTTGCTCCAACTCGCGAAACATGGGTAATGTGACGTCCTCTCAGAAACCCCCGATATAATTCAGACGGTGGGGGAGCAAACACCTCTGAGCTAACTGCATGGGTATGATCCGGTAGCCTCGCTCCGCGATATACCCTACACTCAATTGTGCCGTATCTGAGTGCTTGTTCTTGGCTCATCAGTGCCTTCGCAGAACGATTCGTGACCATCTTAACCAACGTAAAGAACACATCCCTCTTCCAGGTCTTTCCTGGGGTCCCGTCTCGGTTGTGCGCCTCCTGCACATACTGGGAGGCTATCTTGGAGTCCAGTGGTTGAATTTTAGGACTTCCGGGACCTCCCTGTAATGAAGGAAATTGGGCGTCAATCCTTTGACCATCGACGTAAAATTCCACGCTAGCTGCTTCGCACGATAGTGGCTGTAAGATAGCATAGCGGAGCCAGAACTGCTGACCAGATTGGGCCGGGATATAGCAGCTAAGGCCACCGCTGAATTCGCTCTGTCCGATCTCTGGAAGTGAGCCGTCATGCGTCTCTATGAAAGCCTCGATTCCGTTGATGGATGGCATTCTAGGAAGCCGCTCGACGCTCGAAGGAGGGTACTCGATGTCTTGGAAGCTAAAATATAGGTCTCGTTGGCTTAGTCCTGTGATCTGTTGCCAGAAGCATCTCTGTCAATAATGCGGATGCTAGTTCGGCTAGATGTTCTAGGAAATAATAGTTACCGGTTAGAGAAACGTCTTTCAATATTAGGAGATAGAGATCGAGGACAACTTCGGTGCTGACACCAAATGGAGATGGTAGAAGGCAGGAAGTATCAGCGGTCTGGAGGTCTGGTCTGGGGGGAGATTTTATATAGATTGCGTTTGATACCAATAAGGGCTTACGTATTCAAAAGCTTGGCTCCCAATTTACTCGTGCAGTGTTCACGTAGTCTAAGAGTTGTAGGAGTTCTGCTAGCAACAGCACCACTCATTCAAATAACCAGAGAGTGAATTGCAGAACCAAACTAGCCTACAAAACCTTACCCAAACAAGAAAGTGGCTCCTTGAACCATTCGTGGGTAGCTACAGCGTTCTCTCAGCCATGGTCTCCCACTCTTCAATGGGTTTATGGGTTGAGACCTATCAGAATTGTCAGGATATTTTGCCACACATTTCCGTAGAATGAAAACCTCTACCAGAGCAATCCTACCACCCTTCCAGCCCCTCATCTCCCCCTTCGGCCCGTCCCAGTGCAAAACCCCGATATTAGCCTCTTTGAGGTCTTGCCCGATAGCCTTACGAATGTTGTCTGGGACTGGATCCATGGCGGAATATACTAGGGAAACATGAGGGGTGAAGACTTCCTTCTCCCATTTATCCACAATCTCCTCTTCCATCCCACCGTTAGCAAATAATTCCCGGCATTGTCTGGCCAGGTCAATAATTGCTGGGGTGCGTTCCAAATGGAGGGTTCCACGGGTGTAGTAGGTTTGCCTACAGCCTTAACGTAACTCATCCCCATTTTTTGAGAGGAAACCTACCCGACAACAAACTCTTTGAAACTAACCTCTATTAAACTCTTCAAAGAAATCTTCCTCAAGACCTCCTCGGGATCTACGCTCTCCGGAATATCTGAAGTAATTGTCATGTGCGGGCGGAAGGCCGGTACTTTCTCATCGCCGAAGTGGAGTGGAATAGCTTCAGTGATGAGCGTTTGGAGGGCACCCTCGATAGGACTTCCTGCCGGAGGGCACAACCAAAGCGAAGCTGTCCAGTTGATTGTTTAGTATATTTTCGGCTAGTTTTCCCATCAAGAATGAACGCACCGCCTGTTACTATTAGTTTGTGTTCTCATCAATAAGAAAGTTAGAGGATTACCCACCAGTCATTTTAGATATTGAGCACGGCGAAGGGATCAATCAACTGGGGACTTCTAGTGTCGAACGATCGTACCTGAGGTTTGCAGTTCGTTTTATGGTAACTCTGCCACCCGGTGGTTTAGCTTGCGGGGTGTATGCGGGGTTAAGATGTGCCCTTGGCGCAGCCCTAGCGAATGCAAGTACTATTCCTGTAGAAACAAAAGTTAAGGTGAGCTTAATAAACTCCCTTGCCTACAGGGGCGGTGCGCTCGCTAAGTTCCGAGACCCCTTGATTTACAGATAGCACTGTACCGGTATCAGTATTATTATTACACCATACTTTAAGTAAGACTGAGATATGGGTTAAACATTGGATCTAGCAGTATAGTTTCTTATGCTCTTGATGCTTTAGTTGCTGAGCTGCTTATTCTCGATGCGGTGATGAAGTTTGTGCTGGTACTAATTTCCCTATGGGTCACTATCAGGGTGCTTAACAGTTTGCTAACAAGGAGTACAAGTACCCCTACTGAGTTGCCTTGAAACAAAATGTTTGGCGAGATTATTTGGTGACACAAGGGTGAAACTAACGGCTTCAGCGTCACAAGAGGTCACTCAGAGCTGGGGAGTCTGACACCGGACGCCTCGACAACTGTTAAGCAGGTGGAAAATCGGGGTTTGAGGACAAGTGCAACAAATTCACAATATTTCGGGGTGTTATAGAATCTCAAGATTCTCAATATTCCTCCGCTTACAAAAGTGTGATGGTAGACGTAAATACCTGTAGTTGAAGTCACTGACAGTGGTAAGGTGTGTGGCTACTGCAAAGAAGCTGCGGAAATGATATCAAATATAATAGCCTTAAACCTCCCTAATATCGCCCGCCGCCTTATGTACGCAATTCACAGGTGACCTGCACGCTAGAAGCCTAACTGCCGTTTATTAAGGGGCTCTGCGGTACATGCCAGTATGATACATACCACGGCTACCAGCAACCCTCATCCATCAAACCCCCAAACCGAATGTCACGGTGATCATGCAGATCCACATTAACCTGAAGTTTGATATCTTTTCAAACATATCTTACCCCCTCCTTATCCAATTCTTCCCTTCACCAATTGACTCGTCTCCGCTACCGGATACACTACTTAGCTTAACTTAACTTGACTCGACTTAACTACCCTCCCTCTCCC
>QOVD01001090.1:0-23278 GCA_003521225.1 Tuber microsphaerosporum
CCCCCGGCAGCCCGGGTAGCCATTTGCCACTCTGTAGGTTTGCTCTACCGGGCACTATTTCCCGATTTCGTAGAAATGGTGGCACATTTCAGTCGTATCAGAAAATGAGAAGCCAGTGCCCCGCACCCACAATTGCCTAAGCCTCGGCGATACCGTTTGCAAAAGGCCTCGAAGCGGCGCAGGAGCAACTTTTGGAAGTACTGGGGGTGCTATGCATCCACCCCATTCCACACCTGGAAGCCTTCATTAGCCTTGCCTTAACTTTGCTGCTGTCTTCTCTGGCCCCACGCTAGAGCATTCGTTCAGTTTGAAGAGATTGTTTACTGCCTTCCTCACAGGACTGCCGCCATATCTGATATATATATCTGGCAGTCTCCCTTCCTGAAAATGTTAGCATACTCACTTCCCCGCATGGCACATGCGATAGAGGGCTCTTATAAAGAGCTTAGAGAGAAATCAGTGGAGCGATGGTAATGATGCAGTGCTCCTGTAAGTCTCCGAACTTGGGTATTTGGTCATAGGGTGGTAGGGCCCGTAGGAGATATCTGACGGGTGAGTGAGTCCTCGCTACTTTGTATATCAATCAGCTTCATAACCCTACGGCCCCATAAACCCAACGATATATAACAATGATAATATCTCACATTGCATAGAACTCTTCTCATAGTAACGATAGAATAACCCAAAAAACCAATTATAAGACCCGAGATACATTGTGCTTAAAAGGCCCAAGAAATGCACGAGCTCATTATGGGTGATCAAGCCAAGAGCCAAACGCTTGGGATTGCAATAGAATACAGGATCTGTCGTCAGCGGGTCCTGTACGAGAGAAGCGAATTTCAGTAATAAATTAGATGCCAAAGAAAAGGAAATATTCCATTTGAATACCTCCAGAAGCAGCTTGGAGGCGTTCGATGACCAACGGGAACCCCTAAATTACATTAGAGTTAGCCGTATCCATCTTCCAATACGAAGCTCGACCGGTTCTGTCAGGCTACTCACGTATCAGTGTTCCCAAGCCTAAGACAATAGGATCAAAAGAGCCAATGGGTTGATGAGCTTACCGTAGGAGGGCAAAGCACAATTGCTAGGGCAAAAAACTTGCAGCATGATAAGAAAGAATGGGAATAGGGGCCCCAAGTAAAGGGTGGGAGAGAAAACAAACCTTGGAAATGATGAACACCACGGTTTCTGAGATATTGCGGGATGCGCAAGAGCTATTAGCGAACTTGTCGCAATAGTGTGGAAGATGATGGCGACCAATGCTCTACAAATTGGGAGCTTAGGTAAAGCCTATGGGATGGAGCCAGTCCTTAATGGCTTCCCACGAAATCAGTATAAAATTTGTTCAAATCACCTCAGCGCCAGGTTTTTTTTTCCACCCAGACCATCTCCCTATATCTCCCTATTCCATCTCGACCCGACCTCCATCTTTCACTCACCCCACTGCGTCGCTCCCTCACAACACATCACTCGACATTTCAACCAACCACATTCTACCACCCCTGTTAACCTCCCTTCAAGGGCGTAATAACCTCAACCAATCGATAACCCTCCACCGACCCCGCAAACCTCGGGCCGGGAGGGGGGGAGAAAGGGCAGAAATCCAACATTGCCACAAATGCACTCTGCTGCCTCCCGGAACGAGACTAACCCCGTGATTCGATCACTGAGTCTCAGCTCAGCCAATATGAGCATGTAACCCAACAGCCAATGTGCCACGGCATTACCGAACTCGCATTAGCTCTTAGCCAATGAATGCTTGATGCTTGCTACGGAGTTAAGGCAGGCCAAGTGTAAAAAAACCTCCACACCTTCCTCGAACCAAATTAACTAATCCGGCGAATCGCCGCGATACGGCAGGACGATCCAAGAGAATCGATTGAGGACTCCAACGACCCCACGCACACGGAACAACGCCGTTACCTTGCATTACATAATTTGGTTGCCTTGACGGGGTTTACTTGGGTGCTTGCATAAATACACATCTAATCCGATGCATACCGCGCTCCTACCCAACTAGTGCGTGCATACATGCATTTTTCCTGCGCCACGTCACGAACGAGTGAATA
Source organism: Tuber microsphaerosporum (assembly GCA_003521225.1). NCBI lineage: Eukaryota > Fungi > Ascomycota > Pezizomycetes > Pezizales > Tuberaceae > Tuber > Tuber microsphaerosporum. The sequence continues at coordinate 2,073 of QOVD01001090.1, forward strand.
TTCATGATTCCACCTGCCTCATACCTATCTGCTAATCTACCCACCTACCTTGTCCTCCCAACTTTCCTCCTTCCATCACCCACAAACGTGCATAAACGTGAAACATCGACATATGAGACCAAGGGGAACAAAAGGAGAAAAAACCCTCGTATAAACGTTCGGAATGACTCGGTTGCTGCCCTGGGGCGGCAATTCTCTCCCCTCATCCGTCCTGTGCTTGCGCTCTCTCTCACAACGCATGCACAGCTACATACCTCGCCGAATTCCAGGACGGAAGGGGATAGGTAGGTAGGCAGGTAGGTAGGTAGGCACGAAACAATATAACAAAAGAACGCGAGAAAAGAAAGAAAGAAAGTTAGGTATAATGTATGCCGTTGGTATATAGGGCTCGATGGATAGGCCGCAGAAATAACAAAAGAGAGGGAGTGCGGTGAATAGTGAGAGACGTAAGGTAGGGAAAGGGAAGGGAAAGGAAAGAGGTAAATGGGCGAATCTAGCCCTATCAGCGAATCAATTGGGCATACATATCTGAGTTATATAGCTACCTCTGTTGGAAATATGATCATAGCCTTACCGTTGCCATGGAATGTTTCGTCTTTTGGTTGGTCGGGATAGGTTCGGTTGGGTTAGTCCTCCAAGGCCCTGCGGTCCACGGATTGGGTAAGTATTATCCCAATTGGGCACGTTTGTTTGAAAAGCTTAACTTATCTATTGGGCCAGGTTATCGCTGTCCACTACTCAAGTACTTCTAATATCGGTTCGTCCTCTTTAACAACGTACAACAGTATCTTACCGAACCCACTGCACGGAGCTAACTTACTGTAGCCCTTCTATGTTTCATGGTGTTGAATTCAAGCTTCTTCATTTTTTTCCCTTTTCCCCCTTCCTTTGCTCCTAGCCTAACGCTCTTGGATATGATATTGCACCGTGAGCTCTTGCCTCAGGGTGCGGGGAATCGCTCAAGGAGGAAGTGAGGTCCGGATAAGGGGAGGGAAGCGTGAGCTTGACACGCAGGGTAGGACAAGCCAGGCAAGGAGCGAGGAACTCGGACTAGGGCGGAGCCTGTGAGTTCCGGCTTAACTTGACTTGGCGAGATATGATATTCGGGAGCAGAGGTATCGAATTGCGTCGGCCAATTAAGTTACCGTATTGTGCTCCTATGAGACTGCACCAACTATTCTAACTGATAAATCCAAAATGAGCAAAAAAAATAAAAAAGGGTTTCCCCCAGAAAGCTTGATGCAAATGTCCAGTGAGTACTGTAAGTTACTCCCGATATTACAAAGGAGAGAATCGAAACCACTCTATCCTAGTAAATCTGGTCCCATTGTAAGTTATCACTAGTACCTTTGGATTCTCCCTCACAAGAATCCAGACCAATACCATCGCAAGTTCCACACCTCACTGCTAGAAATCCATACCTAATCACTTTGGGCCCATAGCAGAGGAGGACTTGTCCTAGGCAATAAGCACGGTACCCGGATCAGGGGTTCGCAAAGTATACGTCGAAAAACCAACGCCTATCTGAGCGCTCATACAAATTCACAACCCCTGTTTTCGGAGCAAAAGTAACAGGGAAGAAGTACCCAAATATTCGGGTACATACCAGTTTACTAGTACAGGTTCCCAGCATGAAGAACCTGAGCACAGGCCGGGATCTTTGGGACCGCCGAGAGGTGTGAGGGGGAGGGGTTATTGGGAATTTGCAGTTGCTTTCCCTGCCCGTGAGGGGGTCCTGGTGGAGGGTATGACTGCTGGGGTTATATTCAGGGAGGGCGGTTTATGGAGGAGTTTGTTTAGCAAGGTCATGTAAGGGGGCCGCGCCGGGTTGACTATACGAGTAGACTTTGTGGATAGGGTTGACTAGCTTTTAGATAGCCATAGAACCCGAAATGGAAAAAGAACCTGAACATGGCTGGCAACGTGTAGTATGGGCGCTCAGATGCGCGCAGATAATTAGCTATATTTTTTCTAGTCCTTGTGTTCGGGCACCTCCTACTTATCCCCTCCCCCTCCCTCCTTACTCGAGTACCGGTAGACCACCGGCCCCGCAGTTCAACCGTCATCTGCCGCACGAGACTGCACCCAACAATAAACCCCCATTCTCACAATCGCTAATTAATTCTCCAAAACGTGCAGAAAACATCTATCGTGCAGTAGTAATTCCGGAAAGATACTCCTTTCTTTTTCTTCTCCCTTCCCACCATAAGCACTGGGTGTTTTCCCACAATGATACGAGGAGGCACTTTCTACAGTGTTGTCTATACTTGGAGGTACAAGGGTAAGGACCGATTAAAACGAACGGGCAGGGATATATTTGGCTGATTAACCTTAAAAAAATTGTTCAATAACTTCTTGCCGAACTCTGTAGTGAGTGCTCCAACAAAGCTGAAAGCACGAGTACATCCAACATACAGCGCAAGCTTTGCATTGGGCAAGGGCGATGGCAATGCTAGTTTTCCGATTTGTCTCCTGGCTGACTGCCGAATATAGCTGAACGACTGGATGGATAGGCACAAAAGTACCATAACAGTAGAAACAGATTCATGGGGAGACACAAGGCAAGAAGAAAAGAAAGGGCTACAGTCGCCAACGGGGCCGTGACGAACAGGGGTATTTAGCAGGCAAAAAAGTGAATTCGTCAAAGTAGGGTAACAAAAAAATCGCTGTTGCTAATCCCTGTTCGTCACCGCCTGGTATTCGTCACGGCCCCGTTGGCGACTGTATCTGGATCGTCTGGCCCTTGCCTCATGGTCCGGTAGCCGTGTAGGATTTGGCCATGGTACTGTGCGATACAAGTATCAGTTGACTAGGAAGGGATAGTGGTCGGGAGGGCTCTCGTGTAAGAGTTTGGAGTATATTTAGCTCTTAGATCGATGTTGAAGCCGGGACCGAGTTTGCTTCATATCTTTTGTTCTTTTTTTCTCTTCATACCAGTTTGCGGTCTGAGCATATCTTTTTGCTTTTTAATGCCGAGGAGCAGGGAATGTAAGGCGGCATAGATCGAAAGATAGAAAGACAGGGTATTTTGTTTAACGGGGTATGAAACTTTGTGCCAAGAGCGTTGGCACGGTGACGTATCTCGAAGCGGAGGAAGGGGGTCACAAAGCCAGTCAACTAGTAGTATGATAGCATTTTGGGGGATGTTTAAGGAAACGGATCTCTTTTGTTAGGTGGCAGGATAGCTTGGCGACCCTGGTAATGTTTTATTCACCTTTTGAGATTTCCTGTGTCCTGGCTAGCGCTTCGTGCTGTATGTATATGGACGTGTGGGCGGTACTTTCCAGATGTACCGGGTATCAAGGGTAAGTCTGTCGAACCCCTCTGGTTGGCCGGGTTGCCTCTCGGCCGCTCAAAGGACGGTATTCCCACCAGCCACTTGGCAAGAGTTCGACAGACTTTTTTCTCTCACCAAAAATTAGCGTAGATTGGCCTTTCGGCTGCTGAAAAAAAACAAAAAAGTGGTTACACACATAGTAATCTCAACCAATGAGCCACACTTCGACAGACTTATGCTCACACCCTAGTACTCGAGTATTGCACAATAGGGAGGTTGGATTGGCTTACCCCTTGGAATGTAACCCTAAGGGTAGTCAAAAGCTAATTGCTATGTTCCATAGTTAGCCTTTAGTCAGTTATGAAATAAATTTAATCGAATGTGAGTTCCAAACCTCTCGATCAGCCGCTGTACCAGGTGGGGTCTTTGGATTTTGGCCATCTGGAGTACCGTACTCGAGTAGCGGGGTGCCACTCTACCCTTGTTTCGGGAAATATGGTTTTCAATCACAAACCCTCACTCACTGGAAAGGGTTCCGCCTCCCCGGGTCATCCTAGTTAGTTGGTCGTCTACCGGCAGTGGATTAGGCTAGAAACAACCCTCTCTTTTTGTCACATCATCGAGGGGGGAAAGAGCTACGGGTAGAGTGTAATATGTTGTGTGTATGCCCTGAAGGGGAGTTTGTTTTTTCCCCTCTTCTGAGACCCGGGAGTGAGCAGAGCTGAGGAGGGGAAGGAAAGTGCGGCTGTGTGCGAGCTCCGATGGGGATATTTTCCGCACCTGGCAAGGGGAGGAAGAGGGGAGAGGGAAAATTTTTGGGTGAGGATCTTAGTGGCCTCCTGCCCTGGCCAGAAGTATCCAAAGACAGGGGTATATTTTGTATTTCCACCCAGATAGTTGCGCAGTACGGTAAGCACAAAAAAATATCCCCATACATTCCGTTAATCCCTATTTTTGGGTACGAGCACTTCTGGCCCGGGGCAAGCACAAGTGGGGGTAGGGGACACTGCAGCAGAGCATAGTCCCTGTGGGGGGAAAAGATGGAGATGGAGGGGACAGTAAGGCAGAGAGGGAAGGCGATGAAGGAGAGGTCAAACAGTGGCCCCTCCGACAAACCTCTTTCATCGCCGACGTCGTACAAGCATCGGTATTCCGCCTATTTTTGCCCTAGCATGCACAGATTCCCTAACTTATAGCATGGTACGTAACCCAATGGGCTACGAAACAAAAAAAAAAAAAACTACAAACATGACTTAACTTGTAAACTAGATCCTGTGCTCCTGAAACTGGCTGTTGCGCGATCGCCCGCTCCCGCTCGCCATCTGCCTTTGTATCCCATCTTGTGAGGGAGAAAATAACCCTTCTTACCCTGCTTCTCCCCCTTTCTTTCCTTCTCTTCTCCAATCCTTCGGCCTCCTCGCCCATGAAAAATCAGATATGCAAGCCTTCTACATAAGCTGCATGTCAGTGTGCACAGTACATGCACTCTCTACCCGTGACAACTACACATGAATGATGGTCAGTTGGTCAAACATGGTATTAAATATGTGATACTTCAGCGAGAATTGATAAAGGAACTCTCGATACCTTCCTCGCAAACCCCGACCTGCTGGACGGCTAACCATGTGCGGGGGATTTCACACGCGGTAGTAGTGGCCGTGATCATGATGGGTTTTTGGTCGCGAGATTGGAAAGCAATTGGGACGCCTGCCTACCGCATTATAGCGTATTACCGTATTCGTGACTACTTACTCATGAGTACTCACTCTTGGCTGTGAGATTCAACCAACACCTGTGTCTCACGATACCTCAAAACAAAAAAAAAGCCTCCACCAAAAACACCAGACATTACAGCTATCGGTAGAAAAAATCGGCAAATGTGGAAATTAAAAGTCAGAAACACGGTTGCTCAATTGGCTCGAGCACACCGAACGCTCCAATCAAACCTCAGAAGCCCAATCCCCGTTTTCCGATTTTTTCTACCGGCAGCTGTATAAGAAATCCTCAATTTAATCCCCAACTCACACACTGCACCATTATAATAATAGTAACAGTGACAATTGGGATCCCTTAGTTTCAAGTATGGGTTTTATCATATCGTACAGTATCCTGCTGGTGCTGGAGCACAGACGTCAGGAGGAGTGTCCCCACATGGTATCCTTTTTGATATTCATTTCATTTGATTCAGTAATAATGTGTTAGATACCCTACGCAACCAGAGAGATATATATGAAAGCAGGCGGGCAGGTAAGCAGTTAGGTAAGGTAAGGTGGTATGAACAACAACCCAAGAACCCATTGGGTGGCATAGTATTATAGTATATCAAAAATATAGTAGCGATAGTATATACCCTGTTATCAGGATTTTATAACACACGGACTCTTTCAAGCGTGCGTGCAGATACACATTGACAAATTACATGAAGACGGTGGCAAACCCTGAAATAGGAGCGGGGGGAAGTGGGGTGGGGTGAGGGAGGAAGCACGGTACCCCTTTATAAATGACACTAACTTATACAATAGTTCCTGATCCCGTCTCTCTTTCCTCCCGTCAACCGATCGATTAGCAATGCACGGGCTGTATCACAGACCCTTCGTCGAGAGAAGGGAAAAACCAAAACCCCAACTAAATGAAAAGGACTCTTGATTAGTCCGTATAATGATAGAGGTATGCGAAGGTTAACATTTGAAATGCGATTACGAGATAGATCGATTACCACGAGCTGAAACGTAGGTTAATGTATGATGGATTACTTTCCAGTCAACGGAACAACAAGCGCAGCAGTAGAGCGGAGCCAGATTTGGAGCAATGAAGGAATGATTGAAAGCCATCCTGATATATTGTACCCCGCGAGTCATTTTTCGTGATGGACCGATTGGGGGAGATGATAGTGTGAAGCGGGACCCGGTGATGAGAAGACGGGTTTAACTCATTAACGCCTTTAGTGGATTCTTGACCTGCATCTGTATCATAATATCGGTTTGATCGGGGAGGAGGTGGTTCTCTTTGGTTGTCTTTGGTAGATTGATCGGGTTCATTTACTATACAGATTGTCTGATAGAATGACTGACTAGACGCAGCCTATCAGCATAGACTCACCTGTGCTGATGTGCCCTGTAAAGGAAGCTCTCCATCCGGGGATACATCAACTAACCCTGTGGGGGCGAGTGAGATTCTGAATGATTCGTCAGCATCTGTAGGGGCAGTTGACGTATCGGCTGGGGATCGCGGTTGACAGCAGATACTCGAGTAGCGAGGATTGGGGGAGAAGGAAGGGGGTATTACAGAACAATATTGTACTCGAGTGCTTGCACCATGTCTTTCCTTCTTCCGTTTTTCTTTTTTGTTGAACCCAAAGTGGCATCCCCTTATACAACACTAGTGATTCACAACGGGCATCCGCATGTTCGTTTCCAGCGCTAGCACGTTCCCAACCGCACCCCACAGCATCTCTCAATACATGTAGCTATTAGGTAAGGTTCCCCTCCCTCTGCTCCTTTTCTTCCAAGAATAGGGGTGGGTGGTAGTTGTGGTGGTTGTGATGGTGGGGGTTTTGTTAGGTTACACATGTATATGTTTACTGACCAAACTGCCGGTACCGTGGTGCAAAATCACTTGAAAGCTATCAGATTATCAGCGGGAATCATGTCCCAGCCCAGGATAGGTTTAGTTGGAAAAGTTAACAGAATTGCGAAAACGAGTTGATGGGCCCGGCAGGTCCAGGGGCTGATCTTATGCCGTGCCTAGGAAACACTAATCCTTCTCAGGAGATTTCGTCCCTTACCGGGAGTCTGGAAATTACAGGGCTGGGTGAGATAGTGGATTTCAAGAGCTCTGATGGTACAGTACTCGTATACTAGTATGTGTCACAGTTGGTAAACCCTCAAGTGACAACACTGGGACAGCACTGCTTTAGTTAGTTTGCTTACTTATATGGCATTCTAGAGAAAAGATACATTTAGTGGGGATCTCTAAATGCATGTATTGAATGCCCAAGAGTAGAACCCCCCAAATAATCCGACAAGCTGTTACTCACTTGCTTCTTCCCTTGTTCGGTATGTATAAAAAATATTTCTGATGGAGCAGTGAGTGGTCGTTATGATGTGCCTACTGCAGAGTACGGTGTCACTGGCCCCCCTCTTTGCCTCGACCTTAATCCACCATTTTTTTCCCTTGAGTATCACTCTACTACTTGCAATATGGTACCTATTAGTCAACTATTCCATAACCCACAGTTGCCGTTGGTGCGCCACCAGTACCGCACCTGAATCCAGCGAGATACCCGTGCGCATCTACGAGTAAGAACCCATACAAACTCACAACCCCTATTCTCAGGTACTTCTTCCTACCACAAGTGCTCGCAGCAGGCAAGAAGTATTCGATACCAGAGGTCGCGAATTTGTATGGACGCTCAGATATGTACGAACCTTTTGCCATATATGGGTGCAGTGCCTGTACACAGGTAGTACTGTACTCAAGCATGTTTTCTCCACTGGTATCACACTCCCTACAAGTACCGGCACAGTACGAGATTTAATTATTACCTCAACCTTAGCCCAAATATTTGGATTAGGCAGACACAAGTTAGTAGCGTGGGGAAAACAATACACTTGTAACAATACCGATAACCGGGAAATGTGCGTCCGAGGGGGAGAGGAGGAGCGACTGACTGCAACCAAACAATGCCCAAAGATGCGCACGAGGGCACTTCACTGACTTCTCCCGACCCGGACGCCGCGCAAGGAAGTCCCCATGCCTGTTTAGCACTCGGGTATCTGAAATCCGAACGTTGCGGAACACTGCCTAAATATCTTTTATTTTATTTTTTTCCTTGTTTACATTTTCCGTCGGGTTTATCCAACCGAGATTTTCCATCTCCAATCGAGTACGATTCATTTATTAATCGCTCTAGGGGGTGGGGGGAATAAATGGGCCCGGTTAAGGCTGAATATGAAGCGAATCCCGTGATGTATCACGTTGTTACACATGTATGCGACTGGAGGGATCACTTGTGGGCTTGGATATTTGATCAGCCGTTTTCGTGGTTGTTAGTGGGGGTAGGTAGTTGTTACACCGTGACATTATCTAGGGGCACGGCATATGGGTTTTATCAGAAATCAAGGTGCTGTATGCGCTGTGCAGTAAGATGGGGGCTATACTGTATGTTAAATATAGCAGTTACGATAACCTTATGGTCTATATTAGCAAGTAACATGTGTGAAGGAATCCGAGACGGGTTCTGAGAGGAGGAGAAAGAGAAGAAGAAAGATATATATGGAATAGGGTGATTGGGAGGGCTTAGGCGGGGTGGAAATTCCCACAATATAGCATTCGATAGAGAAATGGGGATCGAGCAATAAACAAGAGAGATGGTGATATGACGGGAGCTCTCTGCTCTAGTAGTCTGGAGTTTAAGGGTGAGACACTACGGTACAAGTATAAGCTTCTTGAAGCCTTGAAGACCGCCGGGATTGGCTCAGGCTTAATACAGACTTTAGACTTCACCATATACACTCACACCTAATAGAATATCCAAGCGCTGGACTTTACCATATCTCACGGTAATGAGCAATCCATATGCTACTTGTGCTCGAGTACATAGTAGTATACCAGAGCTTTGTCTCGACTTCTCTGGACTACCAACAAAACAATTGCAAGCGGGCCCCCACGAGTACAGAGAGGAGCGAGTAAAAAAACCCCTAAAAAAACCCTCTCTGCATTCCGTTAATTTAAGGTGCTGTACGTAGGTAGCACGTGCTCCTTCGCTCCCTTCTTCCCCTCCGCGCACCCTCCCACCCTTCCTGCACATCATGCTGTGCTTGTACTCGAGTACTCGTACAGTAGGAATCCCCCGCCAACTACCTACACTCTGCGTGATCTACTTGTACAACGAGAATACTAGTTAGCACCTAATGGCATGAGCCTTCCTACTGCCGCTGCCACCACCTATACGATACCTACCCCTTTTACCGAAACAGAGTACCGGCACAACCTAGTAAAAAGAACTTATCTACCGGTATTCGGGCGGAGAAACCGGCCCAATTGCTAAGCCATCTTAACGCCAGTAATTTCGCAGCTGCGAGTTGCTTTAGCAACAGGACCGACCCGTTCACCTCAAGTAAAAAAAGTCGGGAAGTCCTGTCTTGGGTGCTCGGACGGATGGCAGACACTGGTGTCCTACGATGCCGCGCGGTGGGATGGCCGAGCCGGAGACATAACCGCTCACTCGATATTAAGGCATATTTCTTAACTTGCGTTCGCTAGTTTAACCTTGATCTCATCACCCACGTGGCAGTACGATAACCGCATCGCAGCGCAGCACAACGCAGCAGCGGTGGAATTTCTCTGCATTTTCTCCTTTCCTTTCCCCCCCCCGTTTTTTACTCAAAACACCGCACGAGACCGCAGATAATAGGACGAAAGCGTTGTGGTAGTGGTGATACGCAGCGTCATGAGAACTTGTATTCCATCGTTCACGATCAATCATAACAATCACCCTAAATAGTAGGCAGGTTTAAAAAACAAAAGCTTGGCCGGCCGTATCAAATATTTGTACTGGCATAACCAAGGAAAATCAAAGGGCGGAGGTTTTCGACTACTGTAATAGTAAATTTATGGTAGACAAGACGAGACGAGACAAGCCCAGGGGCGCACCATTGCTGGTAAAGTACTGTTTGTGTACTAGCGCATTTCACTTCTTTCCCTTTCGCTGTTAGAAAAGAAAAAAAAAACAAACAGAGATCTCGTGAAGTGTAGGCACCCCATCGGTATCGTATCGGTCTGCCCTCGTTCTTACCCTATTTTCTTTTTCTTCTCGTCTCGTCGGACTTAATCTCATCGTTTGCAGTACTCGAGTACAGTACAGGCGCAGTGCTTGCTTTTCTTTTCTTTTCTTTTCTATTTCTCGCTTGTTCGTTTTAGACTCCTACCGTACGAGTACGGTGCCAGAGTGCCCCTTCGTTGCACAGAGTATAGAGTACGGCGGTATGATAACAAAAAGTACTAGTGTACTGTAAATCTACCCCTGGGGAAGCAGAGCAGGGCAAGCAAGCTCCAAATTCCTAGGCTGACATCTGTCTGTCGGGATCTACTCAAGTATCCGTCGATTTCTCAAGCATCCTATGATACTGTAAAAAAAAAAAATTGAAAATAGTAATAATAACAAGGGTAAGAAAAGGGCCCTCGAAAAAACTTTCCTGTGACCCGCTACCAGCTACCTGTATTCAATTCTGTTCTAGCCTGACATGTCATGTTGGGGTGGCTTTCGCTCCCCCCCCTTGTATTTCACCATCCCCCAGTAACTTAGCTTGTGGGTGCTCTGCAACAAGCTAGGGTACACTTGACACCTTGCCCCAGAGCGCCCCAAGAACCCGAAGACGGAGGATATGTCTAAATCACATAGGTATAATTAGTGTAAGGGATACTCGAGCAGTGCACCACTAGAAGTCAATTAGTTAGGCATTCAGGTAGGTGGCCAATGCGGACGAAATGTGCGGGGAATTTTTTTATATTTTGCCCCCACGAAATTGACAGAAGCAGGTATGAGCAAGGCAGCCGGTCTGTCTGCCTGCCTGCCTTTCTGTCGGCCTCCCAGAACATTGCCACCACACCACCACACCTGAGTAGCCCCTCTCTGATCCGGGATCCTGGTTACTCGGACACTGGTGGGGGCGCCGGGAGAGTGGAAAGTATGGACACATGTGTTTTTTTTGGCTACTTTTGGTTTAGATTGAGCCCTTTTTCTTACTTTTTTTAACTTTTTAACATTTAGTCTACAGTACAAGTACTCGAGCAGTGGTCACTCACTAGTAACTGCGACCACATCCCCGCTATCTCGCCCACTGCCGTGTTGCACGAGCACTGTGCCAGTGATCAGTACCGGTAGGCCTGTATGGTAAAGCTCAGCATGCCGTTTCAACTTACCCACTTACCAGACGCAACTACACCGTATTGGGCACGTGAAAGCACGAGGCCCACCACACTCCCCCGCCCATCCACCAGTACCGAAATCGTGGGTCTTTACTCGAGTACCTGCCTATCGGGCTAGTTTGCACCATCTTTTTTTCCTTTTTCCTTTTCTTTCCCTTCTTTCTCCCCCCTCCCACGAGACGGCGGATTGATATCACAACCAGGTGTCCCTGATTTCACTCGTACCACTCCCGTGTGACATTCCTGTCACGTCCGGATGATGCCCTTTCATTCCCGCCGCCCGGGTTTGTGATTTGGTGTATGCGAGGCCACCAACACGAACTTCTAAATTTTCGTGCACGGCGTCTGGCGGTACCTAGAATACTGGGCTGCTGCTATGTGATTTCTTCATGGTAGAGCTGGAGGATATTGCTACTAGGGGAAAGGGCAAGTAGGTTGAAAGGTGATGCGAGCGTGCGCATCGTGATTTGCAGTGCGAAAGCAGGAGGGCTTCGACCTATGCCCCACTTGCGGTGTACCTGTTAGTATATCATTCTCAAGTACACAGGGGTAGGAGATCGTTAACCGAAACAGACAGGGATATATTCGGCCAATTAACCTCAAATAAACTGGTTCATAACTTCCTGTCGGACTTTGTGACTGCGAAAGTGATTGTTAATGTGTGTTTGCTTGCGTTTTTCCGGTGAGGGGGCTGTAGGTTTCGGCAGAAAGGATAAATCCCCGGCTCTCCAATTAATTATTATATCATAGGCAAAAAGATGGAGGTTTCCCGAGTAACCGCTGGTTGTCAATTGTCCGATAGCATCACACATTCCGGCCGATATTAAGTATTGCTCAACCGACTCTTCCTATGGCTCGGTAACGAACATGACAGTTTCGAGCTTCCAGGGTTCCCGTTTCTTGGACAACGTTTGGGCTGACACGTTATTCCAGGGTTTGATCGTGATTAGCAATCCACAAGCCCAACCGTAGGCAAGCCCTGCAAACGGTCCTAGCAGAACGTAAAATCGAACCATTTTGCAAGACGGCACAATGCCTCGATGAAAGTCTGAAAATTGTGACAATCGACGGAAATCGTTTCCATTATGAGTTTGTGCTTGGGAGGTCTGATCTAGAGAAGGGATTATAATAAGACCAACTGTATCGGTGCCCTGAAAATACTCTCCGGAGGGAAAACAATTGAGGATCTAGTGAACTCGGGGGAAGGTATCCCTTCGGCTTTTCTTTTTTCGGGGTAGTGTGTCGGTACCAATTGGTTGGAATGCGGACAAGCACCCAACTGAAGGTTAGCGAACGGTTAATTTAGGGTAGCCTGCGAAATAATTCCTATCATGTACGAAAACATCTCTCCGTAATACTCGAGTAGTAGGTTGCCGCGACTGGATTAAGGAGGGTCAAAACGTTGTTCGTGGGTATTGACAAGGATATGGGCCGTTTGGGGCATAGAGAGGGCATGTTTGAATCTGGACAGGCTGCAAAACATGGATGAAACGCTCATCCTTTGCTCCATCAGACCGGCACCTAATTAGCATTGTCCTACCTAGAGAGTGTTTGTTGCGATTGGGAAGCCCTTATTCCAGTTATTCCAGCTGCAGGGATAACGTCTGAGATCCTGCGGACGGCCAGTAGGAAATGGGAATCTTGGCACCTGCTGAAGAAGCTTGGCAACAATCGAAGAGTTGATGGGATGGTTGGTTGGCTAGCGCAGCCAGAACTTCGCAACCTTCTACTCGTGTTTACAAACGTCAGAAAATTACGAGTAGACCCCTCTCTATTGTGGTGTGCCGTAAGGTAGCCCCCCCAAACCATACACCTGAAGGAGACATCAGCAAAGGAGCTCACCCATCTCGCTTCAATAGCCCTGCATGCCCCTAAATTTGGTTCCCCGCAAGTCCTGCTAGAGAGTAGACACTGCTGCGAGGCTGGAAGACTAATAGGAAGCCGGTTTCACGCAGTAGAGCGCATTCGCCTACAAGGGTTAGGATGAGTACTCGAGTATTCTTTAGTTGCACTTGCTGAATGTGGTAAAATCATTGCAGCTAACGAAAAAAGGAAAGACAAGAATTCATGGAAAGTTGGTGCTGTCTGTGCTGATGTGGGCGGTGGTTGTTCTACCGTATGCCTGTTAGCGATAACCTTCGCTTCCTTTCTTGTCAATCGCAGCGGATTTAGATGAGGATATAAACTCAGACACCCGGGAGCGGGTGCATCTTCGAAAAGGGTATCGTTTTGTGGTCTCGAAACAAGATGCATGTGCAGGGGGGACTCACTCCGCGGTCTCCGCTTTCTTCCCCATTACTTTGTCTGGAAACCCCCCGATCATTAGACCAAAGGAGTATATATCTGAAAGAGACCTAGACGCTTCCCAACCACCCTCCCTGACATTTTTCTGTGCCGGTAAGAGGAAGGGATAGACTCGCAGAAGAGAGGCTGGCCTCAGAGCATCAAGAGGCAAATCGAGATTGTTTCCTGAAGTCCGAGCGTCCTTTGGCCATCCTGTTATCTGTATATCTTGTCTCCCTGTGGGCAACGGCAGTTTTTTCTTTCAAGAGAAGTCAGGAGTTCCAATTCGGTCACCACCTAAAAGTAACGCATAATGAACCTTTCTCCATTTCCAGCACGTGCAGGCATTCCTCCACCTGTTCCGCCAAAGGTTCCTGCGCTTCCGCATATTGCTGCTCTTGTAGCAGCAAATGCCCCAACTGTTCTGGTAAGTCCCCCGCTTTGTTGCGGGCTCTCTTTCTTGGATTTCCGTTGACGAAATTATAGCAGAAGCACAAGAAGAATGCGCCTTCCTTGTCAAGGGCGATGTCTTTCGATAACTTCGTAAACTTCTATTCAAATTCACGAAATCCTTCTCCGACAAAACAGCTGGAAAACTATACATCTCCAGTGGGGTCTCCTCAGACCAGGGTGGCACCTTCTGCGGCGGTGGCGAGTCCAAAGGAAACTTCCAGTTCGGGTCTCCAGAATTCCCTATCCCAACCTTCAAGCGGCTTTAGCCTCGCAAGTGCAAAGCAAAGAGCAAAGGGCGTATTTACGACTCGCCGCAAAGGAAGTCAATCGGATTTCGAGATGATGAAAAAGGCCCAAGAAGTCTGTATAGACTCTCGTAAGTATTCCGGCCCAGTGATACTGAAATGTGGGAACGATATCAATGCTGACTTCCACCGCCTGAAGCCACTATACCTGGCCGCCCTGCCATATATCAGGAAACAGAGGTCGCGGCTGGTTGGCGAAATAATGCGTTCAGTGAAATTCTAGTATCAAGCATAAGTTCTCCGCCGGCATTAGACACCCTTCCAGTGTTTAATCCTATGGAAACCCCTATCGAGAGGCCCATTTTACCCTTGGCCCCCCCTCCACCTCCCCACACCCTGTGGCCAGTAGCAGGTGAGGTCACCCCGCCCCAGGTCCCTCCAAAAACCAGCCCCGTTCCACAAAAGGCGCCGACGTTCTTCGAAAGACGTGTAGAATCTCTAGTAACCGTGGAGGGGAGCACAGAGAGGAAGAGGGTTACCCAGCGGCCCCGCGCCGGTTCTGCTCCTCCAGTACGACACAACTCTACCAGGCTCAGGCCGCACGTTGAGGTAGAGCGCCCGGGTTCCGCCGACTCAGTCGCATCGAAGCAACGCTACAAGAAGAGTAATATATCTTCACCTCTTCCACTAGGCGTAAAGCCTTCCAAAGTGCCAATCCACTATCCATATGGCCAGATCGAATTGCTACAAACTGCCGCAAGGCTTCGCTCCGAGGAATTTTGTGTCCTGGATCCAAAGGATGTTGAAGGGCTTTCAAAAGAGCTGTCGCAATTGGAAACAAGGTGCCAATATCTCCGAGAGACTCACAAGTCTCTTAGGGATGGACGAAGGACATTGCACACTCGCATGTTGACTTATTTGAGGTCCGCTCGTTCGGCTGTCTTCTCAAGAGAGAGTTTGTTGAAACAGGAGGAAGCACTTGCTGAGCTTGATGCTGCCATTGACGATTGGCACAACAAACTTGAGAAGGTTCATATCTTCTTACTCATGCTCCTGATGATATCTCGCTAACTAATGAAAGGCCGAGGACCGAAGAGCACGAGTCAAAGAGAAGCTTCTTGAACATCTTGCTGCTGCCTTGAGTGTTCCCAATTGTGCCTACTCCCCCGCTGAGAGAGGCATGAGCACACCTCCAGTGACACCGGAAAGACAAGGGCGAAGCAAATTTGCTGACAGCGAGTCGATAACAATATACGCGCTCTTAGCGGATGTTGAGCAGGAAATCAAGAGATCGACAACAATGGAATATTAAGTCTAAGGTAAGCTATTAGCAGATATCCCTAATCAAGAGGAGAGTATCTAACGTTTACTAGAATACTGTGGATAAACGCTCTCCGAGAAAGCCTAAATCACCTCCAAAATCAAGGCGGTAATACCCAACGACCCTTCCAGTAACGCCGCTCCCAACCCTTTCACCGCAAGCACTTTTCTTTCTTCCTTTCCCTCCACCCGTATTTTCCACCCGAAAGGTTTCCTGCGGTTGCCCCTCTCCCTCCGTTTATCTCTTTTTGCATCGCTGGTTCTTGGCCTTGGTCAAGCCCGTTCTTAACATGTGCCACTGCATTATACATTATCTCTTATTTTCTCTTCTCCAGAGGCCTTCCGTTTTCCCAGCCCTCTCAATTTAACAAAGGGATAACCCTAAACCGAGTTTCTGGCTATAGCCGAAAAGCCTCTTTCATGCGGTTTTTGTTAGGAGTATCTCCCTTGCGCTGGTTTCCCAACAATTTCTGTATGTTTTTCCTCATCCTCTTGAATGTTGAAAATTTCTTTCGTATATTTTTTTGGCTCAAGTTTTATAAATTCTCCTCGGCTCTGGCTTGAGTGGTAGGGTTTTTTTTCCTCCTAGATTTTCAAACGCCGAGGAGTTCTATTTTAATTCAGTACATAAATATTTTCAGTTGCGGTGAAAGGAGTTTCTACACAAAAATTCAGTGCCAATACCACCAATAGCAAGTCTCAGAGGAGCAAGGGCGGGAGCATGAAGCATCTTGGGAGTGAAGAAGTCGTACAATATCACCCCAGAAGATTTCCCACACGCAACACGCATGCTCTAGAGCATGATAGCACGTACAATGCAGGGCCTTGATCTTACATCCTTCGATCGTAGAGCCCTAAAACATTTCCACCACATCGTATGCTAGCATAAGCGTAGCCGACTAAATTCACTAGAATTTCCTACACCGCTTCGGATTAGGCCCCATTCAAGACGTTATATCGCAGAGAATCACAAGTCTCCGGGCCAGTGAGGTATCCCGGACCAATTCTAGCCCGCTCATCAGCACAAGACAGTCATGCTTAGATGGCCATATGCCGCAATAGCGCCAGTGGGTTTTGTGTCGACCGCAGGCAGAAGAACTTCCATTGCATCTCACAGTTCATCCACTCCCCGCTTGCTCCAACTTCTCAATAACAGGTATTGTAAGCAAGTCATAGGAACGAGGTGGGCACTCAGAATTTCCTAATGGTGAGGGTGAGGGCGTTGAAGCTGAGTTCTCCCTGCATATTGACCGCTTGTGGGCCCGCACGAGATTGAAGAATAATCTCGATGTCAGGCGGATATTGAGCAGGGTATCAACATCGACTCCGGAAATGATATTGAGAGGAACCCCATGTCGGCAGATGAGCCAGCATATTCCTCACCCTTTTCTCTCGACAGGTTTGGTCTGAAGTTCAGTTAAAAGCCATAATTCCCATACCCGATATATTAACGTATTCTCCCCGAGATGTTGTTCCATAGGTAACGGCGTATGTTTGACGGTGTACCCATCTAGTGTAAAGCGAGCCACTCTCCACACACAGTACGAGTAATGTGTACAAGAAAGTTTGTGTTGGGATTGGGGAGGAGCGAGGGGAGAAATATATTTTTGAGCTGTCGCCCGCAGAGCTTTGTTTGGTTGATGAAATGACACGAATGGAAACAGCCAATAGGCGGCATTGAAATTTGAAGATGAATTCCTCACGTGACCGCCATCATGCCTACTCCCTGGTGCGCCGATCCTAAATCCTATCATATTAAGGCACTTCTCGGCACCGCATTCGGCAAGGGAGCCGGAAAGGCCAAGAGAAGGTTTGTGTGATCTGCAAGCAATTGCTGTCAAAACTACCGTTACTGTGTTATGATTCTATCAAACAATACTTTTTTTCCCTCCGTCCGTAAGTTAAACTGTTAAAGTCGCAATAAGATGCATCATACCGTGCCGATACAAGTACTCGGGGTGATGTTTTCTCTCACGGCAGGAATTCTTTTATTAGTACTCGAGTACGAAGGTACAATTACAATACGGCATCGAGAAAGGTGGAACTTCTGTTGGCTATTGGCTAACAGATACTATGCAGCAGAATTTAATCAAGAATTAGGATGATCAAATCTCACGCCTGGATCTTGGAGCTGCCTCTCCAGGCAGTGCCTCCCGCATTTTTTTATTTCATTTGTCTCAGCTGAAGGCCAAAAGCAAGTCTCCCTCCCCCTTTATGATAACTTAAGTTACCCAAAGAGGGGAATTCTGGGCCTTCTTAGCGTGAGGCTCAGTTCTTGCAGCAAGCTGGAAGTGGTTTTGACAAAGGGAAAAGCACGTGCCACCGAAAGAGAGAAGAAAAGATTACGAGTCCTAGCAACAACCCATCGAGATCGACAACCATCCATCTTCCTCAGGGGAACCCTTTTCTTTTCTTCAATGAAAAAATAATTTCAACAAAACAGCCGCAGATGAGTTGAACCTTCGGACCCAGACTTAGACTAATAAAGCCCTCTCACCTCATCGTCCTAATTTCGGCCTCCATCGGCCACCCCACACTCGTTTTTTACTTTCTCTTTCCACTTTTCTCTCTTGCGGCATTCCGAATTGAACCTTCAACTCTCCCGTGTGCCGAAGCTCGTGATGCATTTCGCACTTCCAACAAGGAACCATCGTTCCTCCCCCTTTCTCGCGAGCAGTGTCCCCCGAGCATACCTTGATCGAAAGAGACCACTGTATGCAGTGGTATTCCTGGTGATACTACTATTGATAGTGTTCGGTCGGAATTCAGGAGATGGGACACCAGCGGACGCACCCGACACGGTGATGATTCTGTTAATTGACAAAATCGGGCACCCACCGAGTTACGTTAAACAGGTAATAGAGAACAGAAGGGAGTACGCTGAAGCACATGGTATATCCTCTCCTCGTCCTCCCCCTCTTCGTTGAGAAAGAAAGAGTAAGAATATGCAAACCAAAAGAGCCTCCCCAATTAACAATGCTTTAGGCTACGGACTCTTCATCAAGAACATTACGGACTACCCCGTTGGCGAGGCACCAAACAGCTGGGCTCGCATCCCCGCCATCAGACACGCCATGAAGGAATTCAAGTACTCTACCTATTTCTGGGCCCTCGATCAAGACGCCCTAATCATGAACCCCTCGCTCTCGCTGGAAGAGCACATTTTGGCCCCCGAGAGACTAGGCAGCATCATGCGCAGGGGTGTACCCGTCGTCCCACCGAACAGCATTATCGAGACGTACAAATACGTCACTCCCGAGAGGGTGCAGTTCATCGTCACACAGGACGCCGAGGGATTGCAGCCCGGGAGTATGATTATTAAGGCGGGGCCGTGGGCTCATTACTTTCTTGATGCTTGGTTTGATCCACTTTTTAGATATTATGGGTTTCAGAAGGCGGAGCAGCACGCTCTTGTATGTTCTGTACCAAGTCCTCTCTTGACATAGACCGTCAACTAACTGGCGGCTTATAGGAGCACATTGTTCAATGGCATCCTACTATCCTAACCAAGATGGCCGTGATCCCGCAGAAAGTGATGAGCGCTTACCCCGATGCGCCAGGCCTCGGTGGAACCTACGAGGATGGAGACTTCCTCGTCCATCTCAAGGGCTGTGCAGAGGAAGAAGACCGGAGTTGCGAGAAAGAGTTTCAAAACTACTTTGAGAAGCGGACCCCGTTGAAGTAAGGTTGATAATCACTTACTTGCCTAATACCCCCTTTTTTTTCTCTTGTATAGTATAGAATTTTTGCTCCTTTTTCATGCTATACCTCTCTTTTAGTTTGCCGTACCGTCTTAGTTCTTTTCTTCTATCTGGGTTTACCTTGGGTGTTTTCGTCCCTCGCTTGTTGGTTTGCTAGTCTGTTGGAGGGCAGGAGTGGTTGGGGAAATGTATAGATGAATACCAATGAATACGAAATCAACCTATAGGAGCTTACAGCTGACATTTCCACACGTGTGCAATGATGCTTAAGTTTTAAAAATCCATGCAGGAGTAGTTTTCCGCAGCTCCTCTCCAGCTATAGCGTCACCTCACATTATAAGCCCACCCAATCATAAATTATGACTCGATATAAGAAATATTACCGTCCGCCTGCAACAGTCCAATCCAATCCAGGCCTTCTCGCTAACGAAGGCCGGATCAGACCCGTAAATCATGAGCCACGTGAATGATAAAAAAAAAAAGAGAATTCATATCTACAAGAACTTCCCCCTCTTCATACCTCCTCATCCATCCATCCATTAATTATACCCCACCTCCCCTTTTCCCTCACTTCCCACCAATTACAATACCCCCATTATCCGAGCATAGTAAAGATCAAGACCCCGCCTGCTCCGTATCCAAGCTCGTCTCCCCGAGCACACCACCATTACCCCCACCGTTAACAACAGCCTGTGATCCAGGAGGCTTATTCGCCGCAGCATGCAACCTCTGGTCAAGTGCCTTCAAAGCGATAGCTCTCCGTCTCTCGGCTTCGGCCCTCGCACTCCCCGGCTGCGCAGCGGCCCTTCCACCACCTAACAGCGTTCCCAAGCTCGCATCCCCCCTAGCCTCTGCCCTTGAATTTCCGGCTGAGATATCCGCCGCGGAGAATGGCGTGCAGATCCTGAAGCTCACGAGGAGGTTGTAGACGATTTCAGAGATGATGGCGACAGGTCGATGGAGTGGGTCTGGGAAGAAGTATGCCATCGCGAAAGTTTCGGAAGCATCGCCCTTGAGCGTTGGGGATTGGTAGGTGGAGAGGTCCGCGTGGGAGATTTTATAGAAGCGGAGGTATGTCCAGGATGAGAAGAAGCCGAGCCACGCGAGGGTTGTGGAGACGTCGGTGCCGAGGATGGGGCCGCTGAGGGTGTTCAGGAAGAGGAAGGCTGCTGGGAAGTGCTTTACACGGATTTTTAGGAGACCCTTGAAGAGGGTCACTGTATGCTCGGGAACTAATTGTTTAAAGGCTACCAAGAAGGCAGATTGGGCTGCTACGCCGCCGCAGATGGTTGCAAACCTATCCGTTGTTGATTGTTGATTAGTCCGGATGGTGATTTTGGATAATGGAAGGGGAGGGGGGAAAACATACGATCGCTCGATATTCCTTGTCAGTGCGAACCAAACAATATACAGAAGGAAAGCAATGAGATTTGGAACAACCGCCACCACCAACAGGAACTTTCCAAACTCTCTGGATCCCCACGCCCTTTCCAAGTATTTCCCCCCATAGAACAGGGTTGCCAGCGTGATGACCAAGGTAAAGATATTCTGTTCCACCAGCGCCGCCGTCAAGAAAGTCCACGGAAACACTATCGACAGGGCCGGGACAACCGTCAGGTAGGGGACTGTGTAGATCTGTGACCCGCCGCCAGTAGGCGAATCCGGGGGGTATTCTTCTTGACGAGCCACCTGGTCCCGGTAGCGAAGAGCGCCGGTAAGGACTGATAGGAAGACGCATGCTACCAGACAGCCCCTTGTTAAAGGGGGGATGTTGACCCTCGGTGGCATATTGTTTGCTCTACCCTACTAGTATTCTGGTAGTTGGCGAGCACAGTAGTTGAGACTAACAGTGGACGTGAACGAGAGAGAGCGTTGGTATAATAGGTAGATTAGTAGTTTGATGTCGTACCGTTGAAACTGCAACTCTAGGCTTGGAATTGATGGAACAAACGTTGTTGGGGGCTCTGATCGGTCGGTCGGGCTTGGTCTTTTTTTTTT
>QOVD01001093.1:0-60722 GCA_003521225.1 Tuber microsphaerosporum
GGGGGGTTATACCGTTTTTGAAATATAAATTTGAGGAATATGTGGTGGTAGGATTCCGATTATTTCGGATACGGGGGCTACTTTTAGGCTTGTGCCGATGCAGATGAAGAGGTCGCAGAGGGTTCGGTCGTGGTCTACTAGGCGCTTATTGAAGGTTTCTGGGAGCTGCTCGCCGAAGAAGACTATATCTGGCTGGTTATATTGGGTTTGGTTTAGTTTTTTTTCATTCATTCATTCATTCGTTCTTTCTTGGTGGCTGGTAAGGAGGAGGAGGGGGGGGATGTATACTTTCATAACGCCGGGTTGTGGAACGTCGTCTTCGGCGTCGTCATCGCTGCTTTCGTTGTGTTTCTTACGCCTGTAGTCCTCTGGTGTTCTTTCACTGCTGCACTTTCCCCGCTTGCGCTTTTTGCCTGCTTTGTGGTTGTTGGCATTGTGTTTTAGGCAGACTTCGCACTTGGGCACTGTCCCCTTGATCATCTCCGGAAATATTGTCTCGCCGGGAACCTTGTGACCGCATTGCACGCAGCTAGCGGAGGCGAAGGAGCCGTGGCATTGGATGAGCTTCTCTGGATTGATACCCGCTTTGATTTCTAGGTTGTCGATGTTTTGTGTGTATTGCGTGAGGAGCTTATTTTTACGCTGAATGAGTTCTATGAATGCGTGCGTTGGGGATATTTGATCTACGGTCGGGAGAATACGCCCTGCAATGCTATAAAAGATACTTTTTTTTTTTTTCATAAAATTGTTAGCTTTAATTTTAGTGAGGAAGTAAGGGAGGGAGGGAGGGGGGAGGGGAACAAACGTGGGATCTTCACGGAAAACATCCAGATCGAAAACTTCTTGAGGGTCCGAAAGTCCTAATCCTTCCAGGCGGGAATAGAGACCGCTTCCTTTGGATCTAAAGTCTGGGATTCCTAAACTTGTGGAAATCTTTCACGTTGTCAACCACTGCGGCATTCTCCGTTGGGAGGCTCCCTTGGAAGGGGCCTTACCCCAGCACCTGTAAGCACGATAATATTGCTTGACTCCTTCAAGAGCTTGACGACGTCGTCCAACGTGTTGTATTGTGTCAACTTTTGCCTCGCCCTAAGATCTCTGGTGATCACCATGCCGAGAAGAGGGTGATACGCCATGTCAGGGGAGCCCTCGAGAAAGAAAGGCTGTGCGAAACATCAAAGAAAGGTCAATTACTTTCCCCCGGGAGGCGGCCAAGCAAGGTAGAACAAACCGGGCGGACACCAAAGGCAGTCAGCAATTTTTTAGCAGTAAAAGCCCCCGCGTGAAGTGTCTCCTCGATGAATCTAGCCTCTCCAACCCTTCTAAGTAAATCGCGGAGCTTGCGCCCCTCCTCCGCAGTCACCGCATCTTCCTCTGTCGCGCAAACAACATCACCAAGCAACGACCTATTAGCAAATCTAATCCGCACACAAAGCCCAAACAAGTGTGTTGTAAACTCACCAGGTCCGAATACTACTGGGTCGGTGGATTGTGCAAGCCATTCGTCGAAGACAGAGCTAACGTCCCAATCCACCCCTTCGTCGGCTCCTGATTCCTGGTCCTCGTTATCCTCTTCCTCCTCCTCTTCCTCCTCGCCGTCGTCCTCGTAGAACTCCTCCTCTACGCCACCAATCGGGAAAGCCTCTTCGTCCGACCCCGCCGCGCGTGCAGGCAGTTCCGCCCCATTTGGCGCTCCCGCAATGGGTGTAGTTACCATATTCCGAGCGAGGGTTATGGTGCGCAAAGTGAAGGCTTGTTGTTGTGATTTGAAGGGGAATGGGTGTCAGGAGAATCGGGGTGTGGCTAGCAATGCGTGGCTGGTGCTCTGCTTGTGTTGGTATCGTAAGGCGGCTCTCGGATAACTTTGCCACGTGCCGATACCTAAGGAAACGCGTTTGCTGCGTAGGGTACAGTATCGGTATGGCGGTGGCACCTTACCCGAGCGCAACCAACCCGAGTGCTAAATAAACCAAGGACGCTAGTCCTAATGTAGCATTATACCATGCCTAATTAGGATGCTTCTTGGCTGATTATTCAGTGAAGCTTTTGTCCTCGCACAAGTCTCTCCCTGCCCTCCTTTCAATAGAAACTTTGAAAGCCTCTACAACCCCAACTAGAAATCCCTCTGCAAATATCTTCCAATAATTAATTAGGGATGGAATTTTAAAAATCCCATCACTAGATGCTGTTGTTGTAGGTTGGAATATCGGCCGATCTTAGCTGTCGTGAAGACACCAGCAGGTTCAAGGGTGCCGGCACCATACCGGTACTGTACCGCTTGCTACTACCTACTCCAGCTATGACTTCCTGCAGGCATGCTCTTGTCGACTGGGAGAAAGAAATTACTATGCAGTGTAACGTTACGCCTAGATTTCTTCCCTGCGACACATGCTGGGTGGGTTAGTCAGCAAATTCGCCTACTCAGACAGTCGACAATTCGGGCAGTGTCAGGATTCTCACAGCACGAGACGACACGATTCGACACCGCCAGGAGGAGGCAACAAAGTAAAGTTAAAAAAGGGCACTTTCTCGCTCACACCTCCCTTTACGCTTCACCGCCTGCAAAATGCTGCATGTACCGGTACTGTACCGGTACCTGTAAAACTACCGTCCACTTTCGGATATGAGTCAAGATCACATACGCTATCCCATTCCTAACTGCTAATCTCTCGCTTCGTCGCGACAGGAACGAATTTCATCATCATCAGCACAGACATTCCCAGGCGAAGCAGAAAATACACCCACGAGTGATCCACCATGACCACCTCCAGACCGGTTCTCTCGTTTGGGGGGGAAGAAGGACCACACCACCGGATTCCACAGACAATATCCACCCGCTCCGATCTCCGGTGTCACGGGTACCGGTAGTCAGTCACCGCCCACTTCAAATTTTCTGTCGGTTGTACAGGGCTACAAATCCGAGTTAGCTGGGTTGGGATGGGAGGATGCTATCCAACGGCGCGGACACGCTCAATGTTTTCCTATTATTACGGGGTTAGCAATGAGAAGCCACGAGTAGCACGGAAACTGTCTCACGGACCCAGCAATGCACCGTATTTTAAGCAATACCGGTATGATACTTATCACGACGGGGACTTTGTCACTTTGACGAACCAGAGAGTGGCTTCCGTGATTGCCAACCAGCCTTTTTTTTTCCTGGCGTGATGGGGGTTATTTTTGGCTTGTGGCATCTACTGGATCTGCTTGGCTGTGACCTGCCGGGGGCGGGACGATGGGTTTGAGGTATTGGAGATGGAAATTTTGTTTTATTTTACTAAGGAAATTGCTTGATGAATCCACAGCTAAACATCGGTAAAAGAGGATAAATAAGCATAATAAATAGAACAATAAGTTAGTAGCACAGCGGTGGAACCAAACGAAAGGCATTGGATGGCGTTCTTGATGTATGATATTTTCCCCTCAATTGCATTGTAGTTATTGTATCAGAGCTGCAGCTTTTCCCCTGGCCCACACTCGCGAAGCCCCAGAATACGAACTTTGACTGCACCAATGCCTGTACCACAGTGCTCGAGTGCAGTGCAACCGAAGGACAAGTATAGGCACGTCGTACAACACAACTCCCATCAAGCATGAATGCAACAACCAGGGATACAAGTAACCCTCTCGAGTTCTCCCTCTCTACAGGCTCTAACCCACTCCTTCTCCTAGTCCCCTCCAATGTTCATATCCTATCGTTACTCGCCCTCGCCCACCCCGCCAAGTGCTCGCTTCAGCCCGGGCAACACAGCACCAAGTCAGGCACCCCTAATCCCATACAGTACTCGGCAAAAACCAACTCCCGGGACCCCTATGAGCAGGCTGCCAACCACATAACACACAACCCATAAAAATCATAAGTAAGGCACACACAAAAGCAGTAAGTAAGCACCTTGATGCATCGGTACTGTACTCGCACCGTGCCGAACCAGTACACTTGAAGCGAATGAAGGGACAAAGTGAAAAAAAAACAGAAGGTTCCTTTCACCCAACCTTCTTCTCCTTCTCCTTCTCCTTCTCCTCTCCCTTTACAGGGATCACCCATCCAAAAAAGGGAATGAAAATTGAGAAAAATTCTCAACCGCTAATCTTGATTGGGGAAAAGCATAATATTTATATAAGGTAGGGAGTACAAATATTGAATTGTGACCGGGGGGAGGGGGCAGTGAACAGGCAGGAAGAGGAGGAGGAGGAGGAGGAGGTGGAGGAGAGTCATAACTTTCGCACTTACACAAACCCAGTGCGGGACTTTTGGAACCAAAGACGCTCGTGATTGGGGGGAAAGGGTTTGAAAATGGTTTAGGTCCGTGGCTTTGACTTTTTCTTGTTTTCTTCCCATTCGGTGTCCTGGGAGGGAGACAAAGTTGAATCGGTTTAAATACTCGGAGGAGCGGTCCTCCCCCCCCCCCGCGTGGTTTTCCCTTCTTCTGCTTTTTTGTTTTTTAACGGTGAATTACGGTAAGACCTTTGACGATTACTGCATTTTCGTCGTTCATTCATTTGTTTCGGGGAGTTACGTACTTGCTGAATTGGATTGTTGGATTCGCTCTTTTTGTCCAAAATCCGTTCGTTCATTGACCGCAATACTACGCGCTACGCTGCACGCACGATCGTCGTCGTACTGGATACTTGAATATCAGTACTTTACAGCTCCTACAGCAGAAAAAAAACACAAACATTCAAAATGCCCTCGGTGCATTCATCTCTACCTTTCATCCTAAACCTCTTTCTGCTCTTCCTCACCAAGCAGGTAACTGCCCATCCGACAGAGCAAACGAGGCCAGATGCAGAGATACCATCGGTATTACCCATTCCCTTCCCTTTCGGACTTCAAACCTTGCTAACAAACACACTTCAGACTCCCCTGGACCTCCTCCGCCGGGATCTGCAAGCCCGTTCATTTTCCGACTTCTTCACAACCCCAATCATAATAGCCCTCTCTGCGGGGGGTTCTTCCTTTCTGCTATTAACGATCCTCCTCTGCGTTTGCTGCCGCCGGAAGCGCAGGCAGGGTCGAGAAACCCTGGCCGCGTACGAGTCCCCGGATAGAACACCGTATGGATCGGTTCAGCTGCAGAAGACGAAGAAGTCTGCTAGTACCGCTCACCTATCCACTACTACCTCTCCATCGACGATGGAGAAATCGGATGTTGTTGGAAAGGACGGATTACAAGTACACGTTAGTGCAGTGGTGGTGCCAACGGGAGGGTACTCGCCAACGGGAGGGTACTCACCCAGGAGTAGCAGTCTGGGGGCGAGGGGAGGACAGGGAGTTAGTGTTCCTGGAAGAGTCCTTGTCAGGGGAAATGGTGAGAAGGAGACAGAGGCTGGATACATTCCCCCGCCTGCTTCACCGTTCACGCCTAGACCTGCACCTTCTTTCGTGCCGTATTCACCTACTACAACGCCGCCGATTCCTCCTTATGGACCGCCCTCACCAAGGCACGTTGCTGGACCTTACGGATACGGTGGTGGAAGAGGAGGAGTTATTGGTGGGGCGTTATAGTTTGCCCTGGGGTTTTTGATGGTTGGGTGCACGGGGTTTGTCATGGGTCTATGACTTGCAGTTCGAATTCTGTCTTTTTCTTCGAGATTTATTCGCAGGGCACATAGGGAGGAAGGGGGCTGGAATATTTCCTTTAATTCTCCTTCATTCACTATCTTGGTTTATTGATTGAATGATGGCTTGATTTATTGAAAACAAACCAGGAGAAGGGAGGGACATTATAAACAAACATTAAAACCGGTGTTTTTTCACATTTCTATTTCTTTTACTTCAAACCCTTTCTTTCTTTCATCTTCTTTTTTTTCCCTTCTTCTCGACTTGCATGCAAACGGGGGGGTTATATCACACTATTATCATGTTTCTCACTAAACTTAACTTTTAAATGTTTATATTACTATTTTCACTTATGGCTCTTTTTTCTTTTTTCTTTCTCATGGTCTTTCACGCTCTGGACCTGTTCGGCACTTATTGTACCAATTTAAAACAATCGGGACTTTTTGTCAAAATACACAAGCCGTTAGGCCATAGGCGCCAATGTGCCAAAAAGAGACTACTGCCCCCATCGGGTTTTCCGTATAAAAAATGCTCCTTCTAAACAGGTGCATGCCTACCACCATAACCTCTGAAAAGAGATCCAGCGATTTCATGGATACTACAATTTGACATGAAGATTCAGATAATCGAGGGCAGGTTACGAAAACTATGCCCAAAGAAAGAGAAAATCCTGACCCCCAGAGTTCCGGAGGAAGAGCCTCAAGAACACTAGCGAGACAGAAAGCTTATATGGGATTTCTACTTGGAACAACTGCCCCTGCAGTCTTTGCTCACTCACTCGCTCACTCACCAGTGTTCGATGGAACGGAACGCACGAAAAGATAAAAAATAATAAAAAATAAAAAAAGGTTGACAATTTTATGCATTAAATTCCCAGAGATGTCCCCTTTCTCCCGATTACTATTACTAGAAGCACAAAACAAGATTTGTTGCGCACCTTTGTTTTGTGGTTCCGTTGGCTTGATCCAACGTGCATTTTGTGCACTGCTGCTGCTGCTGCAAGGTACCGGGCCTGTATGGTATGGCGGAAAAAACCCGGGGTGGATGCGTTTATGATAAAAGTTATGTAATACTTTCTTTTTCTTTGTCGTTGTTTTGGTCTCCAGTCAGTCAGCCAGCCAGCCAGCCAAGCTCATACGGTAAGTGGAACAAAAAGAGTTTCCTTTTGAACGGACCCCACTTACAGTATAGTTTACTATGATACCTATTATATCTACACGCTGGGAAACGGTTATGCTACCGTGCTAAGAAAGCCATAAGCTGACACCCGCGTGCGCGCGGAGAAAGAGAAGAGATGGCTTTTTTTTTTTTTGCATAATTTCTTGTTGAATGTTTCTTCTAACTATAACAATATCATACAGATATTGTTACAGATCTCTACCATTTTTTCCTCTTCCCCTCCCAAAGAGTCTCAGTGTCAACTTCCCGACTTCAACCAATCCTCGACTCCATTCTAGCTCTTGGCGTTGTCGAGGTCAATCTGAATACAGTACATGCGCACTGCACGAATCAATAACTTCCAAAAACCACCCTCAATTTTTCTTTCTTTCCTTTTTCCCCCAATATTCTGCGGATAAGTCAAGTAAAAGTACCGTACCGTAACTGAATAAGAATTAGACAGCGCTTGTGGCAGAATAGATAGTTACCCGCACAGCCCGATTTGTGTTACGTGCGAAGGGGGGGGGGGGAGAAGTATAATAAGTACGGTACGAGCAGTGCTGGACTGAACCATGGCTGGTATCATATCATGATCCAAAATTTTCCCCCCTTCCTCCCCTCCGGAAAAAAAAAAGGGGCGAAAAGCACAAAGTGCTAAAGAGAACCTTCTTCTCCGAGACAAAATTGATAAAATAAAAATAATAAAAATAAGTAAAAAATAATAAAAAAAGAGAAAAGGAAGGAAAATACTGGGCATTACTAATTAAGAGGGGCAAGCGAGGAGAACTCCAACGTTCTACCGGTAATATCATAGCAACTGGTCCGATTATTCGGGTTCGTTGTTCACGCGGTTGAAAATAGAAAACCGAAAAACGCGGCGCGATGATAATTTTCAAAGGGTTTTCTAAAACTACGACTATGATATATCTTTATATATCATATTATAGAAGATGTGGCTTCATAGAAAGTGTTCAGAAGGGCGCTCCGCTCTACATGTAGTTTTGTGTTTTTTTTCTTTTCCTCCGGCTTTGGATATATAGGAAGCGATGTTCGTGAAATTTCGAATTACGTGTTATGGATGGTCCTTTTACTGCAGCCAAGCACCACCACCACTAGACTACGGTATTTTGTACTATACGTGTAAGTACGTGTTATGTAAGCGGAGCGATTGATTGATTGATTGCCGATGGTTGTTGACTTCAAGCTTGCCCGACCGACGCCATAAACTGTATGATGATACGGGTATCGTGGGCGGGGCGGGGGATCTCTTGAAAATCCACATCTCCCGTCAGCCCGGATAGGTTTGGTTTTGACAAGCTAACGGGATTGCGGGTAACCAGTTTACGTGTACCATAATGAGATCCAACACGTCCAGCGGGTGGGCTGATCTTATCATACAAGCACTTGTACAGTAACTTACCCCTGCGAGAAAACAGCAATCCATCTCCGGAGCTCTTTCTTTCTTTCTTTTTGTTTTTTTTGACCCAGAATTCGGAGATTGCATGGGCTGGCGGAGCAATGGATTTTAAGAGATTTTATGGCAGTGCATCATAGGTCAGCACCGGTACCTATGGTGGTATCGTAAGTTCTGTGCGGGGCGGGTAGGGGGGAGGCAAATTAGGATGGAATGCCGGCACACAAATAATTGGAACCCATTTGCTTGGTGGTTCGAAATTTCCTTCTCTGGAAAAAGGGGGAACTGAGGTACCGTATAGAACGCAGCAAATCTGAAAGACGAAAAATTTAATAATAATAATAACATTAAACACCAGACCTTACCAGAGGAGGCAACTTGAACGACAT
Organism: Tuber microsphaerosporum; assembly: GCA_003521225.1. Taxonomy (NCBI): domain Eukaryota; kingdom Fungi; phylum Ascomycota; class Pezizomycetes; order Pezizales; family Tuberaceae; genus Tuber; species Tuber microsphaerosporum. The sequence goes on from QOVD01001093.1 coordinate 8,519, forward strand.
AGCACATGCAGTACCGCTAGTCCAGTTACTTGTATTTGAGGTTTTACGGTATGATATGATACCATACCGGTAAGCCACAGCGCCAGCACAGTACAAGTACAGTACAAAAATTGTGATCCATGTATAGAGTACGATACTACGGTACCGATAGCAAGAGATGGTGCTCAATACGAGTAGCTGTAAAGACATGACGCGAAATACTGGGTGTAGTGATGGATAAAGGGGGTCGGGGGGGACGAGAGTATCGTAAGTGCTGTTTTGAGAAGCGGGAAACAAGAGAGTGGGAAAAGGGGAGAGGGAAGGAAGAACGGCTACAAAGGCATATATTATAGAGATATCCCCGTCGTGGTGGCATTACTACAAGTGTGGTGTTTCTGGTCCTATAGACCGGCTAGCCAATCATGACTCCATTTTCAGCTCGCGGGGAAAAAGCAACTGGACGAGAGCATAGTTGGATATACATATAAAGGTCGATAGGGTGATAACTGCGCTCCAGCCCAAAAAAATGAATGGGGAATAAGACAACGTGCGAGGGGTTTCGCTTTGCTGTTGTGGTTTGCTTTCTGTTTGCCATGTTTTTTTTTTTTGTTTTCAGCCTTTTGACCAGCTAGCCGGCTCTGATATCGTACTTGTCCCAGGCAAGAAGTATCCGGAAACAGGGGTTCGCAAAATATATAGCAGGGGATCCGTGCGTATCACAAACTTACCACTCGTATTTCCGGATACTTCTTGCCTGGGACAAGTACACAAAAAAAAAGACTCCAATCCCAGTCACAAATACACATTGACACCACCGACCTAATAATATTAAGAGAGCAAGTTCCAACATTATATTCCAGCAAGGTAAGAAATCTATAATTATCCCTCCTTTCCCCCCCGTCACTCATCACAATCCACATCAAACGGCGGCGCAGTCCTCGGTGGAGGAAGGAAAGGAGTATTAACGACAACCCCACCCCCTTTCATAGAAATCGGCCTGATAGCCCTCCTCATCCCCTCCAACTTCGCTTTTTCCGTAACCAGCTGCCTCTGGGCAAGCTCCCTAATAGCTCTCCTCGCCTGCTTCGCGTGTAACTCGTGAAAACTCGACAATTCCCCGGCAGCCACGGTCTGCGTATACCTCAATTCAGAGGAAAGGGTCAGGTACTGCTCTTTGGATTTGGCAACGTTATCCGCCGCCTCCTGGTGTATCTTTGCACGCGTGTCGTCTAGCAGTCCTAGCGGCCAGCGATCTGAGCGCCGGAGAGAGTTGATGTGCTTGTCTACTTGTTTTTGTAAACGGGACATTTGGTTGATGAGTTGGCGGGGGCGGTCTAATGCTGTCATTACCCCGTTTAGGGAGGATTGGAGATTGCGGAAGTCTTCGAGGAATAGGGTGTAGGGGTTTGAATCGCTGGGGATTAGGATTTCGGAGAATTTGTGGAATGAGACTAGCTGTGGGGTGTCGTGGAGGAAGCTGAAGCCGGAGATGTGCTTGCCGCAGAGTTTGAAAGCGTCGGAGAAGTCTAGGTTTGCCCGGTTTAGCTGATTAATTATTGAATGTGGTGGGGAACCCTACCAAAGAGTGTAGTTCGTATGGCATTAGCCCTTCGTGTTACGCTTCTGCACGCAAAATTGATACTCCGGACAGAATCCTTTGCATGGGAGACGAAAACCTCTACATCCCTTGTATCTTCTATCGGCTGGTATTCTTCACGGATCTTCTCCATCCTCGCCTCGGCCTTTTTCTTACTTCGCTCAATCATTAGGTTCTGCTGGATCTCGGGCACCAGAAAGAACTCCCATAGCAGCTCGTGTGTCGAGAACGTCGAATGAGCAAGCAGTGTTTTGAGAAAGCAGTCTAATCTGAGCTGGATATCGCGGAGAACGGATCTCGAAGGCTTGGAAGGTATTTGATAGGGGCTGCGTGGAACCGGTATTGTCGGCAACCATGATCCCGGGTTCTCGTATGCAAGCCACTCTGCTAAGAATTGAAAGTCCGTGAGTGATCGTCGGCACGTGGTAATCATAAACGTTGAATCTCCTGAAGGAGCACCACTCTTGACAACAACTCGTATTGTGGCATCTTCAACAAAGAAAGATCTCACGACTGCGGTGACCCTCCCGTCAGGCATGGGGGGATTTTGAAATAAGACTAAGTCTGTAAGACGGGAGGTTAAATGCCTGCTCCTTACAGTGCGCTCGTGAAATTTCTTACCGTCAATCCGATTTCTCACATCGTCATCCTTGGCCAACTCCACTGCTGTCAATCCCCTGAGTTCTTTCGCGGAGAGGTCTACCCTCGGATCCCCAAACATGGTCCTGACCGCCTCAACTCTGCCATATTTGCTTGCTACCATTAAAGCTGTAAACCCCCTGTTATTCGTCGCATTGACTTCTGAGTCGCACCGCAGCAATGTTCGCAGCACGGTAGGATCACTCGCAATATGTAGTAGAGTGTTCCCTTTTGTATCCACGTGCTCGTCAAGATGTAATTTGCATCCGTCCCGTTGCGCGTGTTGGGCATTTTTAATGGCCGCCTGAACCATTTCTTTATACTGAGCGTGGTCGTAAGATCTGCAGAGGGCGAACAGAGGGGTTTGACCGTTTTTGTCTTTATACTTCCAAGGCAGCCAGCGACCTAACCGGCTTATCAAATCCGGGGTGCTTTAGGAATCAGTATTAGGCGATTTCCACGATGGGGCAGAACTAACTGGAATAAATAATGCGCAATAGTCCTACCAGCACTGTCTGCCTTCTGATAATACTTCCTTTGCGTTTCCTCTGGTAATGAAAGCACCTGTGGCAGGAACAAGGCCAGGATATCTGTGCTCTCAGCTTGAACAGCAGAAGATAGTAGTGTAGTTCCTTCATTGTTGGTATCTTCAACAAAAAACTCTGTATCGAATAATGGGGTGCTGAGTAAATATTCCAAAACATGTACCATTCGCTCCTGGACTGCCATCATTAGTATTGACTCTCCTTGAGCGTTGCGTGTTTTGCATAGTTTCTCAGCCGAAAACGAGTCAGCGTTCTGACTTTGGGAGGTTAAAGTTCTTGATAACCGTCTTAGAGAGGAAATCGAGGTGTCATCAACTGTAGTAGCTAGGCTAGCCGCACTCCTGCCCCGCGTCTTCCTGGCATGCCCGGGCCTTTCGTCGAATTCAAACCGGGTTGTTCCGGTTCGTATATTTGGCGTAGCTTTCAACGTGGGTGGTAATGGAATATTGTTGAGAGAGTCCGCATCCTCCTGACCGTCAGCTCGGAGGTCTTCCAATCGTACACTAGAGACTCCGATTGACTTGGAAGAGGAGCTGTCTGTTGCTGCTGCCTCAAACGGATCTGTGTATGCTTCCTCATCGGGAGTATCTAATGGCGGTGCATTTGGATCAATCCCATTGGGTAGTGTAATTTCCTCGTCTTCACCATCAGCTCTCATGTTGGGCAAGGGTTCTGGGGCGTCAATCACCGGTGAGACACCGTTTGGAAGTGGCACCGACTCGGCTTTTATCGGGCTGGCAAATGGCGAGTCAGGTAACCCTCCATCAAGACCGTCTGTGGTATCTTTGTTTATAGAGGGGAGTGCTGATTCCTCATCCTCAGCAGGCTCCGGGATATCTGAGGCTGCATCATTAATCGCTTTAGTTGCGCGATCGCTCGCTCCCTTCCCTAAACTCTCTTCAAACGGTTGGTTGGGGTGTGGTGCTGCTGGGCTATGTATCTCTATTGTAAGATGCGGGTTTGGGCTTCTACCTCTTTCATTGCCACTCTCTTCTTCACTTTCGTCTGCCTCGTCGTCGCTTTCGCTTGAAACTTTTGAACCGATGGCGCTGTTTTCCCTGCTTCTGCTGGCCTCTGCACTCTGAATACCAGGTTCTAAAAGCCTTTTGACAGTCTCCAGATCCCCTTGGCGGACGCTTCTCCATAGATTTTCGTTGGACCTACTGGCCGCACTTAAAGCATGGTCCTGTGCTATGTGAAATAGTACTGCTTCTAGGGTACTCAAAACATATCCGGTCTCTCCCTGCTCCACGTCTTCGGAAAACATGAAGTTTCTCATATAACTCAAACTCGCATGTAGATTTGGTACCTTTGCTCTGATGACCACAATAAGGAGCAAGGAAACGAGCATATCTGCATTCATAGTTACAACAGTTGACTTTTCCGGGTTGCTTGAAGAGGTGGTTTCTTCTTGGTCTTGGATATCGCTAGCTTCCATTCGGGTTAGAGTTTGAGCTGTTTCTAGTAAATGTTGCACCATAGCTTGAGGAGATTTGGAATCCCCTATTTTTTCAAAGGATTTGATTCCGCGGTTGAGCCTTTTGATTAGGCTCTTAGTTCCTTGGTGATCTAGAAGCGGGATCCCGACTTGGGTTAGATCCACACTCTCCATGTCCAGGATCTTCTGCTCTAATTCCTCATCCTCAATACTCTTTGTGGCGCATACACGAGGAAAAAGTATCGAGTCATGCAGTTGTTCAGCTACATATCGTTCAATTAATCGGTCTACGGCTGGGCCGGTAAGCTCTGTTGATGTCGCAAGTAGGTTTAGTTGTGATTGGTCTACTCGTTGAAAAAGGTCAACTGCCGACATGATGGCTGACTCCAGCGATCTCCGTATCTCACTTTCGTCGGCAGCTTGCTTGTAAACATCTCCATTCCCAAATGAATGAATAGAATTTTTGGAAGATGAATGGCCTGACGCTACTGACCGTGGGGATGGTGGAGGAAGCGGTAATGGCTTGAATTTCTGGAAGGAAATTTCAAACTCTTGAAACAATTTCTCCAAGCCTGGCTGCATTTGTCTGGCAATCATTGGAAAAAGCATTAGTAGCTCATTGAATGATTTGATATCCTTCTTTCTTGGCCCACTGGTTCTTGCGACAGGTGGTTCGGTGTTTGTTCGATCTCTCAGCAAAGCCGGTACTGTCGGAACAGGTTCCAGAGAACCAATAAGGGGCTTCGATATGTAGTAGATCAGCCACTGTTGAGGCTCGTTGGTGTCAGGATAGAATAGCGCATCGTTCAGTAACTGAGCCTGATTTAGGCTCCGAAAACCTACCGGCCGTCAGTACCTAAGCTTCTTACATCTCCGTCGCCCCGCCATTTACTCAACGCAACACCCAAAAGGTCCAGAAAGAGCTCGACATACCCTTGTTAGAGTAAATCCATGAGTCCTTCACAACCACCGTTCTGCCGTTGAAAGTTGTGTATTGCCTAGCTTTCCCCCTATTCTCTCTAGATCCCACCATGGGGGATGCGGAACCGCCGCTGGGGATCCGGAGAACATGACTTCCTAAGAATTCGTCCAGTCCAGCAAGATCCGAGTAGAGCGATCCTGTCTCACGGTCGCGGGTATTCATCAAGACATCCGTGGTGGGAACCAATAGTATCTAGCAAACGCGCAATTGGGGTTAGCTCTTTGAAACCATCGCAATCAAATAGCAGCTCTGCAAAAAAGGTAAAGGAGAGAGCGTAGTACGTGATCTTGAATGGGAGTGCATTGGGCAGGGAGGGTGGAGCGGAAGAAAGCGCGGAGGTATGGGTTGAGTAAAGGCATTCATGGAGGTCCCGTAGCGGTTATCGTTGGGCCGACGATGTGAGCGGAGGGGGTGGTCGAGTGTGATTGCTTTTCGTTTTTTTTGAGGCTTGAATGATTTTGAGGAACCTTGGTGGGTGATGGTGTGGTTTGGAGGAAGCGCGCCGTGCTGGTAATTTGGCTGCGAAAAGCCCGTGATAGAGTAGAGGAAGTCGATAAATTAGACTGAGGGATCTGTGGCGTTTAGATGTAAGATGTCCACGGTATGCGCAACAACCCTTGCGGCTGCGGGTGAATGAGAATAACTACTCCAGTCAACGGGTAGGGCAGGAGATGGAGGTCACTAGTAAGTGCGGTAACTAATGCTGAAATGAGATGCTCTATCCTGAATAGACTGCAGGTATTTTGTTGATGCAGTGGTAGGTAAAGGTACCATGAATGGCACTTCCGTGATCTCTGGCGTAGCTTGGTGTGGTGCACCGCCACATTAGGAGGGGCTCGTGGTCCTGGTTTTTTCCTTATCACTAGTACGGGTGACCTACCGGTATCTAACCCTCGTGGCGGCCATAAGTTAAATGCTACAAATATAGCGGCCGTGAATTGGCTCTAATAATGTGATAATGGGATAACTGGTACTTGTGCTGCACTGTATATTTCTTTGAAAGAGTTGGAGTCCGCACAATTCTCCATTATCCTTCACAGTTAATATTGCAATTTCTAAAACACTTGAATGTCCTAGACAGATCGGGTCATGGGGGGAGCAGGAGCTGACAAGGCCTTCATTGACGGTTAAAACGTTTCTAGGCCTCATTTTGTTGATGAGGCCAACAAAATATCGTAAAGCTGTTGGAAAGTGTCCGAGGAACTGTCTAGGGCGCTCGAGTTTTTCCTTTTGAGCTTGCCTAACTTCTCAAGCGCTTTGGAAATGGGAATTGGGAACCAGTGATAAAATAACATGCACTTGAGGAGAGCCGCCATACTACTAGCAGTGGAGTGTAGTGCTAATTAAGCGCCATCTCAAGATCCCAGGCTTAAAACCACTATACCATGCAATTCAGGTAGGGTCAAGCATAGAAATATTATCACCATGCTTGGAGTCACGATTTTTATTCAGATTGGTTTATTATGTAAGTAACTCCATATCGCATCTCTACCAGCAGCCCAATTTAGGCCACGAATCGGTGTAGTGGGCGTTGGCAGTCATAGTAATTCACGACAATAGGCAACGCAATTTTTATATCGAGAATCTAGTGATATTTATTTCACCTTACTGGTAACTGTTGAAGACCAAGTACGCCCCGTCCCCTTGCATAAACCGTGAGAAAGTAGAAGAGACCCATGAGATGAAAGGAAAAACTAATTTCTTTTTTTTGTTAGTTTTATTTTTAGAAAACCCAGGCCGTAAGAAATGCCGTTGAGGACAAATATGTTTCGGCCGGAATTAAACACCTGCGGCTTTTGTTTTTACAAAGCTTAGTAGCGGTAGCTAGGGCAAGGTTAGTACAGGTTAAACTGTTCGTGAGAAGGAGGATTATTTCATACATGTCGGACTTGTATGGTCCCTCGGCCGAGAGACTGAGATATTCGGATTGCTTAGGAGTCAAAGTCTCAAGTTTGACGTTCAAGCTACAGAAATTATTAGTCGGTTTCATACTATAGAGGATTTCACAGAGGAGCACTTACTGAGATAGATGAAGACGAGCGACTTCCTCATCAAGAATCTTGGGGAGGGTGTAGACACCAACCTCAAGCTTGCCAGCAGCTTTGCCGAACTCGGGATACTTGGAGGTGAACGCAGCGTCCTGAGATTTGTAGAGCAAGATCTGGGCAAGGGTTTGATTGGTAAAAGAGCAGCTCATGACAAAGGAAGAGTGACCGGTGGCACATCCCAAGTTGACGAGACGGCCCTCAGCCAACAGAATAATACGTCTGCCGCTCTTCATGTGGAAGCGATCGACCTGTGGCTTGATAGAAACGGTCTTGACGGCGTTTGCCTTGAGCCAGGCAACATCAATTTCGCAATCGAAGTGACCAATGTCTATCAGATATTAGCCAAGTGCTTATGTGATAGTTATCTAGAAACACGTACTGCAAACGATAGCATCGTCCTTCATGACTTCAAAGTGCTTAGAAGTCAAGATATCTGTGCAACCAGTAGTAGTAACAAAGATCTGACCCTGGGGAGCGGCCTCTTCCATGGTGGTAACTTGGAATCCGGAGACAGCAGCCTGGAGAGCATTGATAGGATCAATCTCAGTGATGATAACACGAGCACCGAACGAACGGAGAGCGTCGGCACAGCCCTTTCCAACATCACCATAACCGGCAACAACAGCAGTCTTTCCAGCAATCATGACATCGGTAGCACGCTTGATACCATCGAGGAGAGATTCGCGGCATCCGTAAAGATTATCGAACTTAGACTTGGTAACAGAGTCGTTGACGTTGATTGAAGGAACCTTGAGAGCTCCCTCCTTCAGCATCTTGTAAAGGTGGTGAACCCCGGTGGTGGTCTCCTCAGATAGACCATAGCAGTTGTTGAGCATCTCGGGGTATTTCTTGTGGACCAGAGCAGTAAGATCGCCGCCGTCATCGAGGATGAGGTTTAACCTCTTTCCATCCTTGAATGAGATAAGTTGTTGTTCCAAGCACCAGTTGTATTCCTCCTCGGTCTCACCCTTCCAGGCAAAACTATTTTGGTAATTAGGTTATGAAATGAGGTCGATATCTGTGGCGAGACTTACACAGGGACGCCGGTTGCGGCAATAGCAGCGGCAGCATGGTCTTGAGTGGAGAAAATGTTGCAAGAGGTCCAGGTGACTTCGGCACCAAGGGAGGTGAGTGTCCTAAACTGGTTAGGCTCAATTCCAACAAATGTTGGACTCTTTACGAAAACTTACTCAATAAGTACGGCAGTTTGGATGGCTGAAGATTGGAATAATTAATATACACGAACGGCATCAGTTGAACAGTAGGAGGGGAAAATTACTCATGTGAAGACATCCAGCAATACCTATAGTTCCGTGTCAGTCATGTATCTTGGATTTTATTGAGAATTTCATTCTGTGACTTACGGGCACCAGCCAAAGGCTGGTCCTGAGCATACTTGGCACGAGTTTGCATCAAACCCTATGAATAAAGTGTCAATTGAATCGTTCGTTGATCCGTGGAAACCAGAGCTACAAACCGGCATTTCCTGTAATCATTGTTAGTTAATTGAACTGAAGCTGCGTGGACGAAGGAAAAGGGAAAAAAAACAGAACTCACATTTTCAGCCAACTCGATCTCACGACGACCAAAGGCCGCGAGGGACTAGAAGCGAAACAAGTCAGCATTCATCGTAACTGTAGTATAAACTAGCTTCAATTGAAGTTTAGGTGATACTCACGATATCGGCAATCTTGTACTTGGTGGCGGGGGCAGACATGTTCGATTGATTGGAGTTTAGTTGAAGTAAGAGAGAATTGGTGTTGGATCTAGGTTAGTAGGATGAGCGGAGGAGAGGAGGAGGAGAGTTTGCGGGCTTGGGATTGAGGAGTTTTAAGGACGAAAGAAGGTTGGTTGTTGGGAGGAGGCAGAGAGGGATGGATGTGTTGTCCTTGTTGGAAATTTCCTTTGGGGACGGAAAGGGCACGGAAAAAGTTCGGAAAATTTTTTCGGGAAAAGGCAAAGAGGGGTCCCGGTTACACAAGGTAAGCGGAGTTCCCGCCCAGGCAGGACTGGGCGGTTGGAGAAAAAACGCGCTGGAAACGCGAGGCCCAGAGTTAACCAATGGTGATTGACGAAGAGAATTCCCCGAATCTGAAATGAAGATCTTAAGCAGCAGAGTAACGCATCCGAGATCCGGGTTATATAGTCGGGGTCATTAAAAGTCATAGGAAGTGATCGTCTAGATTGACTACTTCATGATAAGACCTCATAAAAAATTGGAGGCAAAGGTCTTCTGGAGACACAGCAAGCCGGAGTAGCTATCATACTGAGCACGACACCTACCCCAAGAACAAAATGATAAAGCAAATAGAAGGCATAAATCGGAATCAGAAATAGCGCAATTTCCGATGGAGTTGCAGTAATGCAAATTCCTCAAAACTTTTGACCCTTACTTGTTCAATTGGGGGTGATTCTAAAGCAACTGGTCTGGGTTTTTGACTTCTGTAACATTGTACTTGTACTTCTCTCCAGACATTATCATCGGTGGATCAAGTAATCCCTAGGTTGCCACCTTCTGGTTTCAAATTTTTAATGGCATCTTCGTTTGGTCAGTTTGTGAGATCGCCTCTAGAACTCCCAGATGCATGGAGCCTGAAGCAAGTGCTCCGAATAGTAGATAATCTACCTAACTTCCAATATGATACCTGGAAAAGACTTTCTACGATATTATCTGCTATCTCTTTCTATATTGCCTCTAAGTATCGAAACTACCAGCTGATGATACCAGAAATAGTAGTGCATCTTTAACTATGCTCATCATAGTTACAAACTAGAAATGATAATATTATACTATTATAGTAAGTTAAACTCTTGTCATTGGCAAAAAAATAAGGTTAGGAAATTGCCTATCTCTCTACATTCTAGTTATGTGCAGTAGAAGTAGTCAATTCAAACTATGGCTGCTAAAGCATAAAACTTCCCAAAATGTCTCCCTAAGGCCCCTGAGCAAGAACAGCAGATTTCTACAGCATGCATGTTATTCAAGGCCATAAGCCTGAGCACTATGTGGCTATCCTCAATATTACAGTACCAGGATTAGCATTTGCTTTGGAGCCTCTGGGGCTCTGAAAAATATAGGCCCCTGGCCCTGTTCCCCACTTAACTCCGCTTAAAAGCCTGGAGCGGATCCTGTTTTTGGCATTCCCTGCCTTGTTTCCTACCTAAACACCTACCCTGGTTATCTTCCAGATGACCTCCTGTAAAAAATAGGTAGTGAAAAACTGGCCCCATACAGGGAATTGAAGGTGTCAGGTTCTGGAGGTGGGTAGGGGTAGAGATTACCCTAAAATATCCCTGTCAGTGCCACCTAACAGTCGGGCTAGCAATTGAAAACCTGTCCTACTGGCACCGTGCCCTTTAACAAATCCTAATCAGAATAAGCTTACCAGTATGAGCTCTTTATAGCCAGACTGCCTAACTATAGCCAGAAGTTTCTTTCTCAATAGTCATATACTATAAACTTTCTATCAGCTGTCTTTGATAAAAACACTTGAAGGAAATGCAACAGTTCTTCCTGGTACTAAATTAGTGGATCAGCAAGATGGCCTCAATAGGAACAAGTGCCAACATGGAAGAACTTGCTTTTCTACTTTCCTCAGCCTTGAGATCACTGCAGTCTTTTCATTTACAGCTATTGACATCTATGTCTGGAAAGAAGATTCATATAGGATAGAGAGTTTTATTACAGAATATTCATGAAACAAAGCTTCAGCTATTTTGGCTTGCTTTCTCTTATCGGCATTCTAATAATCATATAGATTTTATTTCTTTGGCAAGAGATTTTCTGTCAAGCTTATATAATTTGAAAAACTGGAATACTTACTTTTGATAGATGCCTAGAGCAGAGAACAATCATATAGAGGCTTATTTAAGGTAAATGTCAGTTTGTCAATCTCTTTTATACTGGAATTCTCTGGGAAACTTAGTTTGGTTACAGGCATTAGAAGTCACATGAATTGGATGGAGTAGGGCTTACTTATATATCTGGAGCGAAGCTATTGAAACAAACCTGGTATATATTTTGTAGGTTTTTACAAGACATGTATCACACTTGTAAATATTAGATTTTAGGTATTTTATACCATGACTGCACCTTGGTCATTGGATTTCACATATGAGTCAAGTATGACTTATATTTAGTTATGATTGTTTACTTGACTAAATAACTTAATTGAGTTATATGATATTATGATTTCATATGAGTCACCATAGGAACTCAGAGTTAGTATTTTGGATTATTAAGCAGTTGTGGCAAGAACTATACTACTATAAGAAGTGTGGAAGCAAATTGTAGTTAGTTTTTTATATAACTATTAACTGTTATTTCCTACTTATACTTTTATAATAAAATATCTTTACACTCTCTAAGCTTGATATGTTAATACCAAGTGTATACCTTAATCTATTATCAGATAAGTGGCAAAGAGACTTGGAAGAAGTATTAGACAAGTATCTAAGTACAATTAAAGTTTCCTCAGTCTTGCAAGTGATAAGTAAGTACCAAAGTGTGGTATTATTAGTTCACGATAGTACTGCAACAAGTACAACATATCTATTAGATAAAAGATGAGAGAGCGGTGATAACCTATTGCGTGTTATAAGTTAGAAGTAATTCTAACAGCTATTGTTTCTGAGAATCTAGTTAGCAAATCGTTTGTTGGGAGATGAGAGAAATAACTGGATCATTCCTCTTTTGAGCCTAAACTATATGAACTTATTAACAATACAACTAGCTGTTGTATGCCGATTGGTGTATTATTATGAGCATTTTTTGTATTCAAACTATATAATCTTTGCACCTTATTCTGATATCATTAAAAGTTACAGGACTATTTTGTACAATTTTCGTTCATTTATTCTATTGGTTTTTGACTAGTAAGATATTTTATCTTATTCTTGGTATCATAGTAGAGTTTAGGAATCTGGGCCCTATTTCCTGTATATGGCAATAGTGTGACGGTATTCAGAATGATTTATGAGGTCTTGGAACAGGCTTGTGGTTTTAGTAGAAGCTATAAGCTGGTGCCTAATTGCTGCTCGGTAGGCTGCCCTGATATTGTATGAGAAATCTTAGGCTATTAGGCTATCAGGAGGAGCTGGCTGTGATAGGAATATGGGCAAATCTGCTTTTCCATTAGATGAACTTGTTCGTTATATTTATAGTATCTAGATGTCTTGTGAATAAGATTTGATCTTTGTTAAGGCTGTTATAGTAGCACTACTGTTATTATTTGCTAGATGCAGGCTAACTTCCTAGGGTTAGTCAGCTAGGGAAGCCATTTGGCACACAAATGTGTAGGTATTCTTGTACTGTATTGCAGCTATATATAGAAAGCGGCAATGCTGTTACAAACCCAGCTGACCCAGGAATCTACAATATAGTCTCCGCTGGTTGGTTTCTTCTATGCTTTCATTACAAGCTACTACTAACTCAGGATAGGCTCTATTGCTCAAGCTGGTGAAGCCGTACTAAGGCGTACTGGATTGGAAACTGGATATCATGCCATCTCATTCCATGATGCTTGGCCTGCACAAGATAAGTGATAGATAATTCCTGGCAGACAAGCACGACTTGCGAACAATGGTAATTGGGACAAGTTCTACACCTGTCATATTTTCCCTTTGGCATACATGTAGCAGTGGATTGATATAGTGTAAATAGACGTAAACTAGATCCTCTAAACAGGCTAAACGCGATATGGAACTAGTTCACCACAACAAAGAATTTGGAAGAAAAAAAAGCACTGAGATAAAGGAAATCATGAGAAGGAGAGGGTAGTGCTTTTTGTTTTTTAATAAAGTGTCTTAAGAAAAAGTAGTTCCAAAACAAAAAGTGAAAGTTTTGGTGAGAGTGAAATTAGTGACAGAATCTACATAGTACTATACTGAAAAATACAGAGGAGTATATGAATTAGTAAGACATAGTGAAAGTTACTCAATATGCAAGCAACTTTACCAACAATTTCAAATATGATCGTGTATCACTAGTGATATGCCACAATTGAACAAGCATCGCAAGTGGCTACTCACAATTGGATCCCATGGAAGCAGTTCCAAAAAGATTAGCCATACAGCTAAAAATATGATTCAAACCCCAAGCGGAAGTCCCATGACAGTAGAGGGACCCATTTGTATATAAAAGTCATCGTCGTGTTCCTGTTGCATAAACCCTTTTTTCACATCTTTCTTCTTTATCTTTAATTATATTATAATATTATATAAAGGACCTAATTTTACTGACTTCTGCTTTCCTCCTCTATTCTTCTTGTTGCCTCTACCGTTTTGCAGGTGTCTCATTTTGCCTGGCTCATTGTGTCTTGGCACTTCCGGGCTGAACTCCGATCGGTTGCCACGGAATTCCTGTTTCACCGGAGGACCCACCTTTAGGCACTTTCCACCGTAGTAACTTCGCTCGTTGGAACACCATTCCCCCCCCGACCAAGGCTGGCTCCGAGGGTAGAATAAGTTTCTTTGGTGTATACGATGGTCACACTGGAGACAGGGTTGCGATGTTTAGCGGAGAAAATGTTCACAAGATATTGGCAAAACAACCTGCATTCAAGGACTCTAATTATAATACGAACAGTCGTTAAAGAAAGAATGGGCTTTTTTCTGCCGATAGAGCTATTTTGCAAGGTGATTCAGGGGTGGTGCTTATCTGCCGGCGGCCTTTTGTTGGCTCGCTCGTGTTGGAACCTAACTGAAGGTTACCCTTTGATTGATTAGATCCCTGTATAATGATGACGTTTCCAGTTGTACAGCTCCTACTGCTCCTATTACTGATACCAAAATTTATGTTGTAAGTATGGCTCAAGAACTACACCTTATGAATGCTAATGGTAGAAAAGGCGAATGCCGGTGATTCCTGGACTGTTTTAAGTGTAAAGGCGAGAGCGAAGCCCTTGTCTTTTAATCAATAGCCACAGAATGAGGATTGGTTTGGCTATTTCTTGCAAACAATTTTGAGACGGATGACTGATTTTCCAAAAATTTCCAAAATCTTAGGACAGAGGGCCAGAGTATGTGCCTCTGGTGAGTTTGTCGACTTTGGGCGAGTTAATGGCAACCTTGCATTGTCTAGAACGATCCGGGATTTCGACAGCAGAGAGAGAGTGGAGTTTGATCTGTGTAGCCGTGTTAATACAATGAGGAATCACGCCTGAGGTAGGCTGCCCAACGGTGTGTACATAGGGTACGACGGCATTCCATTGGCGAGTGGGTTCAGTGCCGGTATTAGTTCTTAAATTCCTTCTGAGAAAAAGATGAGCTCTGCTGTGTTATGTTAAACAATACTAGGGATTCAACCCCTTCTAAAAGTTAATGTTTCTTGCCTTGTTCACTTGAGGTTGCTGAATGGGTGTGTTGAGATATTGGAGCCAAATTATCGACCCATTGAACCGGTAACTAATCAGCTCTGACACTGTAAAAGACAAAATTTGTAGCCTATTACCCTAACCTAGGATCCACTTGGGAGTACCTGCTGGTATTGGTGAGCCTTTTCCTATTCCTTGAGGTCGACGTTGACAAATAATGAGGGGCAACCCGCTGTCTTTGAGAGAGTAGCGTGTTTAGGAATGTAATGGTATATATAAAAGTCAGACTTGTGATTCAGTGACCTCCACTTCCAACAACTGTCAGAAGACGGAGCTCTTAAATACAAAAATGATGGCCACTCCTCCTGAAGTCTCTAAACTATGATTCCACCATTTCCACTATTTCTCACGCTAGCCTTTTACTCCTCATTTCCTGTTTCCCTTCAGGGCTTCCTTCTCTCCTTTCCCTGCTTGGTGAAACTTCGACCCACTCCTCGCATACTTCACCGAGTAGCTAATCCTACGGTGCACCCTTCGACATCGTTCTGGCATATTTTATATGGTATTATTGTTGGAAATATCGTATGGGAGGTGAGCGATTCAACTGGAACTAAGGACTTCACCGAATGTGAGAGGAGTACGTCTTGTAGAAAAAGGATCAGAGTTGTCCTATTGTCTCTTTTACATTGCTACTTGGGCACCAGATGATGATATTTATACCCGTGAGAGGTATCTATATACAGTACTAATGATGCGAGTTCCCACTATGCCCTACTGGGCATACTTCCGTCACATTGAAGCCATTTTTCCAACAATTATGTCCGGTGACCACCGAGTGAGCGCTTGTGATTGAAAATAGATGTGTGCGCTCCTGATTAGCAGCATACTCTACTCGTGCGCCCGCGCCAAGTTTTCATCTCCTGTTTTGTCATAGTCGCATATGAGGTAAAGATGTCGTATGGCGAGGAGGCGGGTGACACAATGGGGTATAGTGATGGGCCAGGATATATGTATATGCAAGTCGCCAATGGCCTTTAACATGAATACCAACCATGCTGATGGGCTCGGACTGGCAATTGTTAAACCAGTGGCAGGAGTTGGTTGGTCGGTTTTGTGTGAAATTTCGTTTATACCTGCTACGGGTTAGTTTCAATGCTTGACTTTATTCATGAGCTATTGTGAAACAGCTCTGATTGAGCATGTAATCACACCTAAAACCTAGGCTGAGAAGTGAGATCCATCACAACCCTATTATGTGACTAACCTCCTTGCTATCACACCTCGTCTGCTACTAACGTATGACAAGGCATGTTGCACTAAGGGTAAATTGACCAATAGAATTGCTCAATGGAAACTGATGATAAACATGACTCTGAGGACACCATACTCGTACAACACTTATAACTGTGCGACAGCGTTCAAGTTTGCTGCCCCGATTGAAAGACAAATATAATGTTCTGGTATTATAATCTTCAAATCTACATTTCTGCTATCTGACTCCATTGGACTAGTACAAGAGAAAATCAAGAGGCAAGCAGCAAAAATAATTAAGAAGAAAAAAACAAAAAGCGAGAAGGGGGAAACAAGAATTCAAGAGGATATTTTTATCAGGTAGGATTGATTGTAGAGTGAAGAGATAGATTGTGTGGCTCAGAGATGGTGTGTGATGCGGTATTGTGGAGCGGCAAAGACATGCACCGAAGGTTGAGAACAGGCCTTCAGGCATCCATCTAAAACGTGAACCTTCAACAACCGGTATTTGAAGGTGGACTAGCCTTTTTTGGCCGGTCACCCACGCTAGCGTACTCCGATTTCCAACGCCGTTCTTGACGTAAATTCTGGTCAGTAACCTTGAATACCCTTAGTCTTGTTTCCATCATTGCCATACTGAGCAGTGCACATTTTGCGGTATTCTGAGCACTACAAGTATCAGGCAAGGAGTGTGGCTTAGGGTGATCAGAGAGGGTGGTTTTACTCGAGCACGTAGCAGTTTTCCCCGCCCACTAAAAACTCTGCTTGGAGAGAGCTTGGCGCGCAGAATCCCCTGTAACTTATATAAGCAGCCTTCCCTTCCCTTAGTTACACATGTGTAACCACATCGCAACCGGGCTACCGGTACCTGCAGGCACCACACTCCCCTGATCTGCACCACCTGGTGAACGCGAACCTTCCTTTTTTTGCCTGACTTCCTTTCTTCCCCATCCCAAACTACTCGTCCCAGGCAAGAAGTACCCGGAAACAGGGGCGGTATATGTAGTTGGTATAGGGGTCTTGAGAAAAGGAGACACAGGGGGGAAACAGGGGTTGTAATTGGTCCTTTAGGACCTCTATGAGAGCCAGAAAACGGGTAAAATAATTGAAAAACTCACGATGGTGCAGGGTTTGTAGACTTCTATAGGAAATAAAAAAATTCAAAATACAAATTATTCAACATTTAGGTCTACCAGGCAGTGTGGCTGCCATTGGCAGCAATTACAGCCTGAATCCGCCGGGGTATGGTATCAATAAAGGAAGGAATCTCTTCCGCGGGTATCTTAAGCCATTCTTTCTGAACGGCAGCGGACATTTCATCCTTGCCTTTAGGGCGAGGACGGCGAGCATTGAGGTTGTCTTTCAGAAGATGCCAGACATCTTCTATCGGATTTAGGTCTGGAGAGGATGGTGGCCAGTCCAACTTAGGCATTTGCTAGAAGTTCCGAAATGCTTGAGTATAAATCACTTGATGAGCGGACACTCCATCTTCCATTACCCAAAGTGACTGCTTGGCTTTAACACTCTCATGATACCAAAAGGGCCACAGAACTGGAGTAAGCACATGTGCCACATAACTATTGGCAGTAATAGTTCACCAATTGTCCCTTTGCCATTGAATGAGAGGTGCTTTCTGACCTCCAAGTATTCCACCCCAAATCATTATTGCATTTTTTTTTAAACTTAGGAGCAATGCAAGACTCCTCGTGCTCTTCCCTTGGGCGCTGAGTTACCCACACAGTGCCCCGGGAGCCAGAGAGCCATACGTAGCACTTATTCGTCTATATAACACGGCGCCAATCGTCTCTTGTCCAGTGTTGGTGATTAAGGGCCAAGTGAAGGCGCTTTGCTTTGGTTTCCTCGGTTAGGAATACCTTCTTCCTTGCCTTTCGACGACTGTAGCCCTCGAGAGCAAAGGCTTTTCGCAGGGTGCGCTGGTCGGCCTCAACACCGCAAAGAATCGCGATCTCGGTGAATGGCATCTGGCGATGGGCGGTATTGCTAGTTGAAGTAGCAACCAATCGGTGACGCATTGGGGTATCGATCGAGAAAGGTCTCCCTTTTCGCTTCTGGGGGGTTGCCGGAGCATGACAGATATCCCAAACAGTGCTGATAGGGATATTCTGATCTTGGGCAACGCGGGCGTATGTCCAACCAGCACTATTCCGGAGGGCTTGCACATGGCATCGGGTTTTGTAGGGGGTTTCCTGGGTCTTAATCAGTGGCATAGTCTCTAAAAACAGTTAATTTTATCCAATATCATGGGATTTCAACAGTTCTCACCTTTATTGCTCGGTTGTTTGGGACATATGGGTATCTAGCCGTGTGGAACCAGGGAATTTACAGCTTTTCTTTAAATACACGGACCTCCCAAATACCCTTGCACCAACTGCATATACCCCCCCCTGTTTCCGGGTACTTCTTGCCTGGGACGAGTACAACACCAAAATTGACAAACCTTTAATCATGCCGTCGCTCGATCGCTCACCCTGGCGCAATGCCTACATCTATGCCTCCGACAACCGTTCTACTGTGCTCGGAGGCCTCTGGGTCGCAGAAGGTGTTACGAACGCCAATCTCTATTCCATGCTGTAGGTTTTCTGTCTCTTTACCGATACTTTTGATCTACGTGACAGTAGTGAACAGTTGGTTGAGAGGGATGGGCAACCGCTTAAACCAGGAAACTACTATATTGTCACTGCCGGTAGGTTTCTTCTGTGCTTTCATCACTAACTTAGCCACCACTTACTCTGTATAGGTTCTATCACTGTCACTGACGAAGTCGCACTAACCCGTACGCCTTCGTTGCCGTCCGGAACCCGAGTTACATCATTTTCCGATGCTGTCCGTCAGCGAGATCGGCGATGCGTCATCACTGGCAGACAGGCACGGTTAGCGCACCTTGGCCACTGGGGTACCTTCGAAGCTACTCATATATTTCCTTTGGCATACGAGGAGTACTGGAATGATTGTAAATACAGTCGTTGGATCACTGTTCCTCCCGCCAAAGAATCTGACGGAACCATCAACTCCGTACAGAATGGGATCTTGCTCGGAAACGATATTCACTGTTTGTTTGATTCCTATACATTGGCAATTAATCCCGATGTATGAGTGGCTAGATCTATCTATCGTCATCGTAGCTAATAATTGTGTAGGATAACTACAAGATCGTGCGCTTCTCACCCGATACCCTGGACTATAACATCGCCGGTCATCATCTCGACCAGACGTTCCTCAACAACCCACATCGGCCCGTCGACCAGGTTCTGCGCTGGCACTTCCGGCAGGCAGTGCTCGTTAATATGAGGGGGGCTGGAGGGGCTTGTTTTGAGACCGATTTCCCACCTGGCTCAGACATGATTGGTGAAATCATGATGGGTGCTCGAGCAGCAGAGAGAATGGAGTTTGAGCTATTTACCCGTTTTAATGCGGTGGAGAATCGCACCTGAGGAAAGGGTAGGCTGCTTAGCGGTATGTACATAGGGCACGATATGGCAAGTGAAATTAATGCCCACGTTCGTTCATAAATTCTCTCCGAAATAAGGCGAGCTCTACTGTGTTATGCTAAACAATACTTGGGATTGGAGTCCTGCTATGTAGGTAATTGTTTTCTCATTCACTTGAGGTGGATTGTTGAATAGAGAGTGATGGGCACCAGCATAACCGTGTAGGTCACAATACACCTCATGCCTAGAAACCTCTGGGGTACATCTTGGCCCCGACCATCTTCGACCAACTTCGCTAAAGATATCTCGATAAAGAATCCCACAACCTAACTCCAGTCTTTGCGCTTGTTATTGGATAAAATGGCATACCTAAACCCTTCCATAAGGTCCACGCACCAACCAAAGTAATTATCGGCAGAGAGTCTAAACCCACCCTATGGCTCATCCAGAGATGCAGAAACTGAAACACTCCAGTTCTCAAGACAATCCAGTATCCTCCAGATATATATGAGGATAATACTCCTCTTGGTGCCCGCTGCAGCTTGAAAGAAGACACTGTTGACCAAGTATTTCACAGATACTCCACTTAGAGCCGGCACGGGGAGGACTAAGCCAAAGTGAGAGGTTTTGTTCCTGGGGCGAAAATATTTATGATAGGTTTATGGAGGACGGGGCGATGTTAGTGATAGCGGGAGGAAATCGCCATTCAACGAACTCGAGTATAAATAAGCGCAATGACTACCAGTGATCCTAAGCGGCCAGTCCGTCCGGCTTTGAGCACGGCCGGACTGATCCAGGCTTTTTCAGGGACGACCGGGCCGGACTGTGGGAGAGCGGCTTTTCCCAACAAAAGCCAGGCCCGGCCTGGGTCGCCTGCGGGCCTATGTTTCAAGAGATTATTTGTGTTTCATTACTAAGAAATATTTTAGAATTCAACGTGACTAATTGGTTATAAAGTCGCTCAGTTAATATTTATCAGAGGTAACAGTCTCATAGGGAGAACTGGCGGGTAGGATAGGGTGTGGTCTAGACAGAAAGTGGAGAAGTTTCAATCTTTCACAAGTCCTTTTTGTTTTTCTCATTGTATCCGCTTACAGTGATCATTACCCAGCAGGATAGTACAGCCCTAACCTTAACATAGAAACGACCTTCACCAGTTTCCCCACGGGGAGCACCGCAGTAAATTTATAATGCCCCAAATACTCGTAATGTTCTGACATTTGCGAAAATAACTGCCATTGAATACCACCTCAATCGTGAGGCTCCGGCCGATATCTTTGCCTCCATGAAATAGCAGCTATGTTCGAAAAGTTACAAATTACGGGTACACCCTGCGCATGGCACGAGCAAGGTCGGAGGAAACAGGATTGTATAACTTAATAGTCGATGGAAACAACGTGTAACTTGAACCGTGGATGGTGAGCAGACAGGCATCTGGGTAGTTAAGCCAAGCATACATTGGGCTGCTGTCATACCGAAGGTCTTCTGCGGTATTGTTGATTTCTGTAAGGGGCCACAAAAACTTGCTTTGCCTAGGATTATCGAAAGGGAAGAGAAGATAATGAAGGAGGGGCTTTTGAGAGAGCCGGGAAGCTGCCACCTCTTCCAGATAAGAAGGCTCTGACAGTGGCAAGAGAAAGGAGCTAATTGCAAGCTGTTGTCGATCGGCACCTAGCCCTGAGGGAGAAGGGTTTCGAGCTCTGGGACGATACTCTATTTATTCCCTGTGTGCTAGATATCTATTTCGAAAACCTTCACTACATGTCTGGTACCATGGCAGAAAGGAATAAGGCTCAGCAGTGAGAGCTCTACGATATGATTATTACTACAAACTTCTCCTGGTATTTGGGTCATTTTTCTGGCGCTTGGTCATTGAGCAACTCTTGTGGCATCTGAATGCGATGGGCGACGTTCTTTAAATAGTCGGGAGGGGCAAGCCAGTGTCAAAGTAAGGCGGAGGAGGTTGTAGAACAAGTCAAAGCTCTAAATTTCCATTTGAAACTAGTGGGAGGCTACTTGCTTACGCCCAAACATAATCTCTCACAGAAGAGAGAATCATCGCCAAAGGTGTTGCAACCGCAATTCCAGCAAACTTGGCCTTACCTATCAGGATTCCCGCTGCTATATATTTGCCGTTCTCGTTTACCATAACGCAGGCACCTGAATCTCCGATAACTGCGAACCCCTCATCATTCCCAATGATAGCAATCTCATAGGTACTTGATCCATCCTCCCAATGTTGGAGAAAGATGGGGTTGACTTTGCCGCATTGGATGCCAGTGGAGCGTCCCATTTTTTCGACCTCGGCGTACGGGTAAAGGTGGCCGATTTCGCTCACTGTTTCCCCTTGGCAAACATTCCCGCCATAGCTTTATTATTTCCATGAAGTTAGCACTCTTTAACCAAGGAATATTAGGTGGTAGTTAGATCAGCGTACCGAGCAATATCAAAAGAAAACATAGTCCAATCCATCCTGGATTCCCACAGTTTACCAGCAAAAAAGCGACACCTTCCAACACCTTGGAGCATTTGATCATATGCGTAGAGTAACCCTGAATATTGACCAAAATCATGGGAGACGATTTGTCCAATCCGGGCACCACTAAAAACACCTCTGTTGATTCTGTCGGAGTCGGGAGAATCAAGGAAAGCTATTCCTTCGGGATTCTCATTGAAATTGTATTTCTGGAGAATCGATTCAATCTCTGTCTGCTTGTCGCGAGTAAAATGTAGGCGATTTGGCTTTGGGCAAAAAGTGGTATTTCGTAGTAATCGATCGAAACGACTACTAACTTCGATAGTCGACGGCATGCAGACGGGCATCCCAGTTCTACCTCCCGGGATGCAGTGAGCCGCTGTCATTCCGAAGATTTTTCCTGGCGAACCTGGGTTTTTGAAAAAACCACAAAAACTTCCGGCTCCTTTAAGATCTCCTGCTAAATTATTAGATCTTATTCCACATATACAAAGAAGCGACAAACCTTCTACTCCAACTGACACTGAGTCCAGCTTTATTTGTTCAGGATCAGAGACCGGAGTCAGAGCCCACTTTTGTCCTACTCCCGACATGAGAATAAATCTATCCTCCATGATCCAAATGGGTAGGTTTCGTGGGGGCTTCGGTAGTTCCGTCATACTCGCTGTATGCTCAGGAACTCCGATAATAAAGGTTGGAACCACAGGGCCATTGTTATCGTTGACACCAGCAAAAATTCCATAGGCTCCCTCTTGATTCAATTGTTCGAGAACAGTAGATATGTAGGCGGAGATTTCGGTAACGTCGTACTCTCCAGACTCCGGGAGTGTGGAGATATTTGGTCCGCAAAATCCTGAATCCATGCCCGTGGTGAACATTTTTGGGTTTCTTACTGGTATCGTTTAGTCCCTGGTCACTCGGGAGGTCACTCCTATTTAGAAGAGGCTTAATTAGTATAAGACACAGTATTTTTGTCAAAACAGTTGACGAGATATAATTGCTGTACTCCGGGAACATACTGGATGGTTCTCAAGACCGTATGGAGAGTATAAAAATTCATAGCTGCTAACGGGTCGTAGGAAGGGGTAAGGGTATCTTCGAGTTTGCATGCAAAGTAAGTAGAAAATGGAGATGAAAATCTGTCCGGAAATCATGAAAAATCAACCCACCAGAGTAAAGGAAACAGTTCTCACAGCACCGAAAAGCGGGAAAAGAAAATTAGGTTTTCAAGCAAAGAAATTGGTAGTGGGAGGGGAAAAAGTAAAGGAAAGCGGGAGCAGGGGAAGAGAAAAAGGGTTTTAAAGGATGGAAAGGGAGGGTGAGGATTCGCGGTCTATAGGCAATAAGATGTACGCACACCAGAATATGTAGCATTTAACATTTGAGACTGGTATCCGAGTGCACCCGTACTGGTACTACAAACTCACGAGCGTTCGGGGGTTGTGATGTCCAGTCACAAACTTGCCACGAGCACCCAAAGCCTTTTCTTCTCTCTTCCCCTCCCCCACCATCCATCCACCCACCTTTCAACCATCCCAATCACCAACATCAACACAGGTGGGCCACTCAGTTTAGAAATACTCAACACTGTTTGTACTCCCATTCCCCCCCTTTCCTGGCATTATGTTTTCTCTTCCTTTTTTCTCTTCCTGTTTTTTCCACTCGGGATAATCTCCTGCTTTGTTCCTTGATTTTGCTTCTCCGATAAAACCTACAGCTTGGTCTATTGAGGCTTAATCCTTTCCAAGTTCCCACAATTTGCTTATTTACAAATAACTTTCGAAGTAGACTACTTTTCCCACGTTAGATCTAACAGAACGTTATCATGGGTGTGACCCTTTCACAGCCTATGGTGAATAAGGTACGTGCTGCATGGAATGGGGGTGCTTCTAGCTATTGTGATTCATGATGATGAAAGGATGAAAGAAAGCTTTAGTTCCTGACGCAAAGTTTGTGTTCTTGTCAAACCGGATATATATCAGAGAGTGGTGAAGACAACCGTTTGGCCTATGGCATATCGTCTATGCAAGGATGGCGCGTCACTATGAAAGATGCTCATGCAGCAGTCCTTGACCTCCAGAACCCAGACGACCCGACCAAGGCTGGCTCCGAGGGCAGAATAAGTTTCTTTGGTGTATACGATGGTCACACTGGAGACAGGGTTGCGATGTTCAGCGGAGAAAATGCTCACAAGATATTGGCAAAACAACCTGCATTCAAGGACTCCGGTTCCGAACGGGCGTTAAAGGATGAGTTTTTATCTACCGATAGAGCTATTTTGCAAGGCGATTCAGGGGTGGTGCTTATCTGCCGGCGGCCTTTTGTTGGCTCATTTGGGTTGGAACCTAACTGACGGTTGCCATTTGTTTGATTAGATCCCCGGCATAATGGTGATGTTTCCGGGTGTACAGCTTCTACTGCTCTTATTACCGATACCAAAATTTATGTTGTAAGCATAGCTCAAGAACTACTACAAAATAATTGAATTCTAATGGTAGAAAAGACGAATGCCGGTGATTCCCGGACCGTTTTAAGTGTAAAGGGGAGAGCGAAGCCCTTGTTTTTTGATCATGGGCCACAGAATGAGGATTGGTTTGGCTATTTCTTGCAAACAATTTTGAGACGGATGACTGATTTTCCAAAAATTTCCAAAATCTTAGGAGAGAAGGCCAGAATATGTGCCGCTGGTGGGGTTTTCGGCTTTGGGCGAGTTAACAGCAACCTTGCATTGTCTAGAGCGATCGGGGATTTCGAATACAAGGGGAGAGCCGACCTTCCGCCAGAATAGCAGATAGTCACTGCTTTCCCCGATGTGGTTATTCACGAGGTTTCTGATGATGACGAATTCCTTGTCATTGCTTGTGATGGTGCGGTTCCCCGGGAAATAGGGCCGACGTACGATCATTAACGCTGACGGCAATATTAGGAATCTGGGATTGCCAATCGTCTCAGGCAGTTATTGAGTTTGACCGTCGCGGTACTGCTACTAAGCAAGAACTACATGCTATATGTGAAAACATGATGGACCACTGCCTTGCATCATGTAATGAGACTGGTGGAGTTGGTTGGGACAATATTACTATGATTGTTGTCGCTCTCCTTAGGAATATGATGACTAGGGAGGAATGGTATGATTTGATTGCAAAGCAGGTTACTGATGGTGATAGCCCATGCGCCCCTCCAAAATATGGTAAGCCAAAGTGCTGCCTAAAACTTATCATGAAAGTATAATTTGGTTTAACATATAGTGGGTAGCTGAATTCTGCCGACCTGGTGTTCATCCTACCAGCTTTGACGATAGCCCGGATGAGTTTGATATTAGAGTTATCAATAGCTCTGTACGTTCTACCGGTGGAGCTGGCCATATTATTATGCTCAACGACGGATCTGAGGTTTCGATTGACTCAGAGGATGGGGAGGTGTTTGACGATGAGGAGCCGCGCAAGGAGGAAGAAAATGATGACGAGGTGTTAGAACCAATCGCTGCAACAGAGAAGAGGGGGGAGGGTGAGAAAATGAAAGATGAGTCTAAACCGGAAATGGGAAAAGAGAACAAGGAGATTGATATATCTTCCAAGACCTAAGGGATAAACCTGGGACCGACTGATTAGAATGGAGAGTCTACAACTGCGAAGTAGAGCCTCCCAGGATAGGGCGGCTGAGCATAAAGGCGTAGTATCTGCCGCTTGTTTTCCGGGCTGATCTTGGTTTCTCTGTTATACTTTGCATTTGCTTGTCTCTTAAAAGGTGTGCAGCCACCCGTCAATAGGGTTGGTTTCCTCATTTTCCTAGTCTGGTTTTTATTGCTTTTCGGGGTTTCTTCTTTTTTTCCTTTAGGTTCGCAAAGAGGGAAATGGTGGAACGGATCTTAAAGAATTTTTTCTTCATTCGACGTTGAGCAGTATTAGTTTTACTTGTTGTCGTTTTGTTTCTCTTCCTAGGTCGTTTTCCTGTAACCCGCTTATATTGTACTTTGCGTTATGTTTGTCTTCCTGGACGTGTTGTCTTGAATGCAGAGGTTACAGCACAGAGGGGGGGGTTGCGCATTCCCGCCGCAGAATGAGGGAGCGGGACTGAGTGCTTGAAAGACAAAAGGGGTGGAAATGATTGACGATGGTGACAAGCTCAAAGAAAAAGACAAAAAGGGAGAAATGAAAATACTGAACCTAGGCCACTTGTTTGCAACCTCATTTATTTTTGTTTTTTACTTTACTTTCTACAGTTTATTCTTATTGTCTTGTCGATCCTTGGCTGTAGTGTATGGGCGCGCATTTCTTTTCTTTTCTTTTTTTGTTTTGAGGATTAGAGAAAGTGAATTACTTTCCTTCCTCATCCTTGATTCTCACTCATGCTAAAATTCTGTGTCGATTGATTGCTCATGTTGCCTTCTCAGGTTTTGTGGAATAAATTCCTTTTATAATTTCGGTTACGGTACCGGTATATTCCGTATATGAGGTGCTTGTGTAAGGCCCTGTTTGGCGTGTCACAATATAAATATATCGCAATAAAAGTTGTAAATGGCATATATTCTAAAATAAATTTATAGTATATTTCAGAAATATAGGTGTTTGGTTGAGCAACCACAAAATAAATATATTGTTATTAAAATTTACATTGTGAAAGGTTCCTACACTCTAGCCCTTAACCTATATACTTTATTCTTAGATTTATGCTATAAAAATATATTGAGAAAATAAAAATATATTGCAATATTTTTGTATGCCCCAAACACACCCCCATATACAAAGTTTTATTTATGCTATAAAAGTCACTTTTATGCTATAAAAATGGCACGCCAAACAGAGCCTAAGCCTTGCAGAGAACGTGATTTTGTGTGATTCGTGAGCGGCTGACTATTATGGCCTTTGGCTACTGAAGCGACTAAGGGCACTGGCATTTCGTCGAAGAGATATAATTCTGGGAGAGAGTCGAGAACATGTTGCCTTTGGCTTGTCTTCTTGCTGCTGCGACAAGTTCGTTCTTGTGCGCGATAGATAACTGGATTTGTGAGTTCATTTATCCGAATGAGCAAAGATGTTTGCAGTTGATATTAATGGATAGATAAAATTTGAACACACCATGCCAAGCCATTACTACGAACCCATTACAGGAAGTCCCGGAACTCCGCCTAGACGTGTTCCCACTCCAGCGTTCATCGGACATTACATGCCAGTGTGGACACTTTCGAGCAGCGACTCCTCTGGCTCCGTCCAAGGAAACTATGACTAGCGGGCTTGTAAGAGTTTCACTACCGCTTCTTTCTGGAAGTGAATGGAGGGCGTTAGAGAGTGTTTTTCAGGTATACCGGAGCCGACATCCCCACATCCCAGTACCACCCTAGCAGTAGTTTCTCTAATTGTTGGCAATAAGGAACACCGGGTGCTGTAGGAGTGGACTTCGAATTTCAAAATGTCATCCATGGCACGAGTGATACTACATGATACACAGCCTAGTGCAGCATGGGATGAAATACTTTACCGTACGATAATATACTGACCCAAATCGTCATTTGAATTAAACTTCGTGGGATACACTACAACACTCGAGTCACCCAGAACAAAAAATTTATATTATCGGCTTAGCCACTAATCAACCACCAGTATCCTAAACAGATCACAGATATCGCTGCGGCCGCGCCCCACCAGCCCCACGCATCATAAAACGGAAACGAACTGGAGAGTGAAAGCAGCCAAGGCAAACAAGGTACAATAGAAAGCCCCCCTCTTAAGCCTAAACGGACCCCTCAGGTAAAGGGACACTTACCACCTCGACGTTATCCTCGCAGGTATCGTCATTGCCATCCTCAGCTGCACCAGCAGCATCCTTCGCCGGATCATCCTGATCAAGTGTGTCGGCGGCTTCCTCATCAGTGCGAACAACTCCAACCACCAACTCCTTATCCTGGGCATAAACGCGTAGACCCACGCATGCAACGGCATCCCAATAATTCTCTTCGTCGCTGTCTTCGTCGTCGGAGTCACTCTCCCCCTCCTCTCCCCCACCCTCTTTCTCTTCCCTGTCCTCGCCCTTCTCCACTTTTTCTCCCTTCTCCGATTCATCTTCCGTCCCCCCCCTGCCGTAGTGAACCCTCACACGGGACTCGGAAGACTGCCTGCCCCCTGTTATCTTGCCCAAGTTGTTGGGCATAGAGGGTGGTCGCCCTATGCCCCGACCCTGCTGCGATGCTGCCCCAACACCATCACCTCCGATAGGGCCAGCACCCTCATGCTCGGGTGGGTCAGCTCCCTTAGCTTTCGCCTTTTTAGCAAGATCCTTTTCCTTCTTCCTTGCTCGCGCAGCCATCTTGGTGATGACCTTTTCATCCTCGGGCTCTGCTTTACCCTTGGCGAAGGCAAGATCATGGCTCATCCCAATTTGCAAGAACTTCTTCCTGTTGTGTTTCTTCGCCTTCCGGACGACCTTGTCTTTAGTCGGTGCCCCACGGTCCTTCTCACTAGTGATCTTGAAGATGACGCTATACTTTCCTGGCTCTAGCTCGAGTTCCGTGTTTACACTTCGGCACATGCCAACGTTTGATCGTGAGCGGGTAATATATTCTGTCTCACCTTCCTTCTCGACACGGAAGTGGAGGCCGAAACGATACCGGCCCACTAGACCACGGAAGTAGCGGTCATCGAGTTGGGAGAGGACGATGACCACAGGACCCTTTGTGGTGACCTTGAATGTGAATCGCGTCGGGCTGTATGTTGTTGCCCAGGGCACCGGCACTCGGATCCAGCGGTTTGTGACCGTCCAGCGAGGGCCGAAAAGGCGGGTACGATCGATCTCAGCGAATTTGTGCAGGAAGTCATTATCTGCGGTTGTTAGCTATGATTGAAAACCCAAGGAGATATGTTTTAGCTCACATGACATCCAAAAAGCGCCGTCGTCTCCAAAGCGATGCTCCAATAGTGTCATCCATTCAGCTGTCCATTCTTTTGAACCATCGCTCCATGGACCGGTCCACTCGGCGAACCCCCATGGGTTTCTAAGACACTTAATCAGGATCTGATTGACACTGGGAGCATAGAAGGTGATACCTGATCAAGACGAATCGCTTTCCTTTCACCTCCCTCGCCTGGAGGACCGAGTAGGCATGTCCTGAAATAATTCCAGATCGGTTTACTGGTCCGCTTATAGCAGCTGCAAACAGGAAATCCTTGTTTACCTGAAGAAGTTCTTCCTTCCAGAACCTCTCCTTATCTAGGATATCACAAGTATACAACTCGCTTGTAACACCCCCAGTCAAGTCTTCAACCCCCTCACTACTCCGTGAGTCAGTCAACTGTCGCCCACTAGAATAATGCCGGGAACAGGGGAGGAGTGAAAGCTTACCCAGTCCAGCCTCCTTCATTCGCACCGTAATCGCCATGAGCCTTGGCAAACGCTTTCTCCAGCAAAGGCAGCCACGTCTCGTTCCGATCCTCGCACTTGGCAAACAATAATGCCTCAGACCCTTTGACAAAGGTCTCGTTATACTGCTTTTCCTTTCCCCAGAATTTTATTTGAATATCCTCCCCAGCGTCATGGTACTCCTGGTTCTTGAGGTATAGTTGGTCATCGACGATAGTCGATATCCATTCGCCATCTAGCCGCCATTAGTTTGTTAATGAGAGTGATCAGATGCATTCAGGTTAGGGCCAACATACCGCGCATAAAGATAAACCCATAAACACCCACCTCTACAACATACCGGTAAGTTAGCGAGAGGGTTTGTCAACTAACCACATACGGGTCGTCAAAATTAGGGGTTAGTAGGAATAATACTTTCATCCCTTGCAACACAGATCTTCTCGACCAGGCCGGGCACGTTTGTGATTGTTGCTACTGCCGCTAAAAACCAGCAATCACCTGTCTAACCACACCAATCAGTCAGATCCACAATCAGTAGGTTTTCGGTATGTAGCACTTACAGCTCCCTGGCGGATATCGCCTATCGTCACCATTCCGATAATTAGCGTTCATACCTATTCGTAACACCGCTGTGGTAGCCCGAGAAAACCTACCAGCACTAACGCCGTCTTTAAAAAACTCTGGCTTATCAAATATTTCCTACCCCAAAATTCATTAGCATCAAGCCTTGCCTATTGCCCAAGAAGGGTAAGCTGAAGAGAGATAGACGAACCTCAACCCTAGCTACCCCAGCAGGGTCCAGCTTGCTCTTTAGGTCCTCCGTGAGGCCATCAAGGCAGTACCGTCCGTTAGTTTGGAGGTCAAAATGGAAATCCCTATACTTCCTGTTCGCACTTCGGCATTCTTTGGCTATCCTGGCTACCTTGGCCTTGCAATGCTCCACAGCGTCATCAAAGCCCTGGGTAGCAATGGCAGATTCGGTTGGCTCTCGAAGGAAGTGCCGAGC
The DNA here is from genome assembly GCA_003521225.1 of Tuber microsphaerosporum. Classification (NCBI taxonomy): domain Eukaryota; kingdom Fungi; phylum Ascomycota; class Pezizomycetes; order Pezizales; family Tuberaceae; genus Tuber; species Tuber microsphaerosporum. Next base: position 38,595 of record QOVD01001093.1, read on the forward strand.
TGTGAGATCCGGTAACCTGTTCCTTAGAACGAAGGGCCCTTGGTTCGGAATCCGTAGCGGACTGGGTTTGAATCTATGCTCGGTAACTCCGGTTTCATCGATCTTCTCGAGGTCTTTGCCCTTAGCCTCCCCGCGTTCAGTAGACATAATCAGTAGTTTGAATTATGGCAATTAGTGGTAACAGTTAGAGTGATTGAGATTTCGACAGTAAGAGTTGCCTCAGTAGAAGTAGGGGAGGAATATGAGGGAGACGAGTGTTATATACCGACTCACCCCTCCGCCCGAGCCGAGAGCTACCTAGAGAGCAGCTGCCCCGCTAGGTTATTACAGGGATCAGTGTTAATGCGGAAACGAGAGAGGATGCCGATAAGAGATGAGAAAAAAAGAGGAATTTTCGAATAGAGTTGTTGTGCAAGACGAACGGGGCTCCTGCGATTTGCTGCTCCCTTGACTCAACCGGGTGAATTGTGGTTGACGCACTACTCGTAATTTTCTAACGTTTTTAACCATGACTTTTGCTAGGTACAGTACAGTACTCGAGTACATATTAGGTCAAAATCCTGAGGCTCTGGCCGATTTCTTGCCCATATGCAATAGCATTTGTGCAAATGCCAGAAAATTGCGAGTAGAGCTGAAGTAGTGTAATAACTAAAGTAGGCCTTGTTTATCCTCATGGTCAAAGAGGCTGTTGTGTAACATAACTTAACCAAGCAATAGTAAATACCGGTACCACACTGGTACCACATTTACTGCAATAATTGAACCTCGCGCTAAGACGTCCGAAATTCCCGCTCTTGGATACCGTAGGGGGGCGATCACACAGCCAAAACTGACCCCCTCAGCTTGGGCCTCGGATAGAAAAAAAAGAAAACATTGCCAGACCTTACCAGTACTCGAGTAAAGGCAACTCCAACATCCTGGCATGAGGTTCAATTATTCCAATAAATACAGTACTACAAAAAGTCGAAAAAGTGGGTATACATATGTACTATACAGTACGGTACGGCGGTATTTAAGGACAAAAGCACAGAAATAAAAAATCAACACACCAACCGCTGCGTCCTGTCAACTCGCCCTCCTCACGCAAAGTAAATTATCGCTTCCACAGCTGTAAGCAAGCTTGGCCTTCATCGCGTAAAGTAAGTTACCGGTATTACTTCCACTGCTGCAAGTGATATTGGTCCTCATTAGGCAGGATAAATGGCATTCTCTTTTAATATAGTGAATATGAAATCATAAAAACAAAAAAGGTTCCAGCTGAATACCTATGAATCAGAATTATAACTATATTCAGAATGTGTCTCAAGATCGTCTTCCTCCTTATAATCAAATTATAGTTCCTCAGCTGTCGAAGCGATGATTTGCTTTGCATGAGAAAGGTGAGCTGATAGTGCGCAACGGTTGCTGCCTTGATTTTTTCATCACTTATAGCTGGGGAAGCAATAGTTTACTTTGCGGTGCAACGGTTGCTGCCTGGAGTGTTTCATTTCTGTACATTGGTCCTTAAATACCGCGGTGATATGCAACGAAACCTTGCCGGAATAGTCTCCAATGCGGCCTCCCTGTCGAAAAATAATATTCCGGCTGATTCTGTGAGTAGTACTCGAAGTGTTCTAGTATTTTTTTTCTTCTCCTTTTCACCTTGCTCGGGCTTGGTCTTCTAGAATATACTGAAAGAGTCGCTACACAGTATGAGGTTCAGCAACTATGGGTGCCATTTCTGCTTTTTTTTATTCAGTGACGGGTTTCCCAAACACAGAATCCCTGCATTCGCACACCAGGTTTTTCGAGTTTTTACTGTACTCGCAATATCGAGGAGGTTTTTTATTTTTGGAGGGACTACTATTGTCTACAGCCGAGGTTTGGTCAATCTACTTGGGGCAGGGACATAATCCATGGGGGTACTAGTTGGCATCAAGCTCTATATTTTCATCTGATGGAACCGGAGGCTAGAGGTAGATAACTCGGATGGGTATGCTTGCTTATAGTTAAAGAATGTTAGTGATTGGAGCCAAATGTTCGAGAGGGTTGACCAGTTTGCGCCTTAGAAAATCAGCATTTACCAATTATTATCTTTAAAGTGTTCAACAAGATTCCTCCTCTTTTGACAAATGCCTCTACTTGAGATTGAGGTGAAATCTGTTAACATAGGGGTAGTGGCTAGCAACAAGCTCGACAGCCAAATGTTCGAGCTTAGCCAGTTAGAACCTTAGAAATCGAAATCTACCAATTATCATCTTGAAAGTGTTTATGGTATTTCTTCGCTTTTAAGATATATATCCTACAATTTGCCTATAGCCTATAATCTTCATTTCCACTCCTCCGATACGCGGTTTGACTGGAATGCTCCCCGGTAGCTAGTTGCCGAGTTGGTTAAATTTAAAAGCATACTCCCGCATGTGAATACAGCTGATAAACTTCATCTTTAGTCCCCTAAAGGCCTGTGCATGGACTGCGGTAGCCCTAGTACTCACGATCTCGCAGTGTTTTTAAAAGGACCAGCATTGCATATCACTAAAATTTGCCACTTTTCTCAAATTTAGGTTCATGCAATAGCAGTCTTTCCCAAAAACGCAACAGCATCGCGAATACTAGGGTCGGTGGAATGCAATAGCGGCCTCACCTAAAACCACCCCAACCCTACAAGTAAGTGACCGCATGCATCCCACGGTACTTGAGCCGCACAACTTCACTCATTCAAAGTGGGCATTCGTCATCAGCAATTGAATTCAGGCAGCAGACAAAGTCCATAGATCATAATGTAACACTAACGCACACATAGACGGAGGAATAGTGATAAGCATCCCTCTCAGCAAGATTCCCTCTTACCACATCACATTGAGGTCTCCCGGTAGCACAACCTATCATGCACTAGATACAGCCCAACAACTTGTGACTTTAGGTTTAAGTTACAGTATGGTGTCTACGTTTTATTTCGGTTCTTGCCCTCCTGAAACAGATAGACTGGCTTCATAGAACGAATTGGCGATTACCAGAGCTTCTACCCCTTCCTTTGAATCAAGTAGTATCCCCTCACCCACATATAGCTCCCCGCCCCACTCGAGCATTACCTATGAGCGGTGATTCCCGGTTATTACTGGCATCATCGAAGCGTTTTTAAAAAGAACCGCTATTGCATGCAGGTATAAAAACTATGGACTTTGAGGTGTCTAAAATATAGGAGCGGGGTTGTTAAGAGAGGTCTCAATCTTTATCACCGCCCTCAGGCCCTGTCATGGACACTTCAAAATTTAATCTAAAAGCCTCACCCTCATCTACTTTCTCGCCCTCTGGGTTTTTCAGAACGGCTGTAACCTAACCCTGCCTATACTTTAAAAACCGAAATAATTGAGAGTTGCGCTAGGAGGTTGGAGTTGACTCTCCTAGTAAGGTTTGTGTCTAAAGTGAGGGCTGAAGGTGAATCTTCTGGACATGTTTTCTCCCCCAAATCTAGAGGAGGAAATTCGGGACCTCCTAGCGACATTCTCAATTATTTCGGTTTTTACGGTATAGGGCTCGCAAAGGTCTGGGGACCCCTGCAGGGCCACATGGGACCACTGTCAGGAGTCTTGGACGGGTTGGGACAACACAATGCGGGCAGTTCGCATTCGGCAACACTCAGGCAGTCATGGGTAATGACAGCCATTCCTACAAGGTGAGACACCTTAGAGTGAGGGAGGCCACAAAGGACTACGAGTGACCACAGGGTAAAATTCCGTGCACTGCTAAATAATTTGATGCGAGACAGCAGAAGGATGGATACATGATGTCTAGAGATCATAAAGGTGTGTTATCCTATCCTAGCTACTACCGTAAGAATTCGAATAAACGATCCTTGTGCTATGTCGTCCGAAATTTCCACCTCCGGAAAAGGGGCGAAAAATACATCAAATATCTGCCCCCAGAGGCAAAAGAAAAAGAGAAGAACACGAGGCCTTAATAAGAGAGGTAACTCCAACATGCTAGCACAAGGAATATTTGTTCGAGTTCTTATAGTAGAAGTACCCGAATCGCTGCAGGTGGTAGACACTTATATGCATAGCGCCTGTCCCAAAATCCGATGATTGTCGAGGGTGGAAAATATGTTGAAAATATCGTAGACTCTGAAAATGGCCATGGAGCACAAAATCCATCGCCATGATTCCTTTATTGCTTCTGGTGCACAAGAACCTGCTGTCAAGAGAGGTTTTCGCACAATCAACTATTGTGATACAACACCGCAAGCCTCTGTAATAAATGATAAGTTGCATTTCCATATCCAGTTTTATTAATCCGACCCGAGTTAGGGCAGAGAAAAGACAAGGAAGAAGAGCAAAAAGAAAGGAAACAAACTGATATCGTTTATCAATTTTGCCTTTCAAACTAAAAGACCAGGGGATTGAATATGAGACACCCCTAGTATATCAACTCATTATACTACAAAACTATTATTATATCACTTGTGGGAAAATACTCATCTTGGTATTTTGAATAATTCTTTTATCTTTCTATGTCCTCTGATTTTTGAGCCTAGGTACTGGCTTGGATCTCTTTATGTTTTCCTCTATAATTCCTTTTATTTGCATTGATGCCCTTGTTCCTTGTTGTGGAATCTCACCTTGTGGCAGGAGTTAATCACTTTTCCCTGTAGCTGGACTACCTCTTCAAATTATTTTTCGGGAGGGGACATGCAACCCTCTTACTACAGAGTGACTTGCTTGCAGATATTAGGTCTACCACAGCTATTAGCCCCCCCAATACTATGATTATACAATTAACAAAAGTCAAGCAGGGAAATGTTGCACTCATAAGTTACCCACCACGGTCCCCAGCATGATGGCACCATCAGTATTTGACTTAAGCTGCTGATCAAAATCAAGGGGTATTATAGTGTATTCCCACATATACTCCAGGTAAGTGAGGTACACAAATAGGAGAAAAACGTGCTATGACTCTGTATTATAGTTACATCTCCTAGTAAAGTGCTATGCATGTTCCTTTTATTTTATCTCACCTTCTAGCCATAGTTTGCTGTGTTTTCTCCTCGCTAAACTAGTATTGAGGAGGATTCCAACATCTCAATCTCAGCACATTGTTCTTCTATTCGAGCACTCATGGCATATGGACATATCATCCCAGTGGGGTGTACCAAGGGGTAGACTAAACTTGCCGTCACCCCTATTCACGAGGTGTGGAATTTATATGTAAAGTAAGCAGGATTAGGAAATTCGAGTGATAGTGAGTTCGTAACTTTTTGTGAAGACAAAATTTAGGACTGGTGACATGTGAAATTTCACCAGCAATATACTCCATGAGTGTTGTGTTTCTTGTTCCCAAATAAACTTACACCAGGTAACCATCTATTATTGCCCACACTGGCAAGAGAGCTGTCTCGTGTTCACTTTTGCAAGTCAGTTTCAGGGATATTCGAACACCCCAACCGAATCCCCTTGTCTAATAGAAAGCCCAATTGGGCATGTAGTCACCAACTTTATGTATGCCTATATCTCACCTCGGTTGGAGCTAGATTGTATCATCTTATTTACCAGAACCCTGCCATTTTCAAGAGCAATTGATACACCAAGTAAATTATACAGGTGTGGAGAAATCGAGGATTATGATGATAAATATTTGGGAGCACAGTTGCTCAATGGCCTCAAGGATAGAGAATGCTCCAATCAAACAGCCAGGGGTTCAGTCTCCATTTTCCGGTTGGTTTTGTTTTTGTTTTTACTGTAGGTGTAACTGGTACAGGTATCCGAGTTTCAATTGATACTTAGTATGTTTTAAGTTTGGTTTCGAGTATTGTTTGATATTCAGTATATTTTATGTTTGGTTTCGAGTATTGTTTGATACTTAGTATGTTTTATGTTTGGTTTCGAGTATTGTTTGATACTCAGTATGTTTGATGTTTGGCTTTGAGTTTCATTGGATACTCAGTATGTTTTATGTTTGGTTTCGAGTATCGTTTGATACTCACCATGCATTAGGTTTGATACCTAAGGAGTTTCAAGGCAGCTATTATCAGAGCCTTATTGTTATTGTTTAAGCAAGGTACAGTATTGTCTGACAAGTGTATTTAAGGCCTGCTATTCTCTAGACTTAGAGAGAGCAGACTTTGATGGACGGAGTTTTCAATATACTTGGTTGAACAGTTACTTCTTCAATACGCTTCGAGAATCTTTAGTATATAGTTAGGTTTACCAAACGGCTACTATGAGGAACTACTTAGTAGTTGCGATATAGTAAGAGTTTGTTACAACAACTTAGTCTAAGCCTCCGGTACGTAGTGTGGTCAGATACCGCACTTTGGTATAGACTATATCGTTATTCTATCGATATATTGCAATGCCCTGTGGGGCAATTATATTTTTTAACTTTAGCAAGTAATAAAGATTTCGCAGTCTCAGGATCCAAGCAGGGGTAAGGCCTCCAAGTGAGCAGCAAGAAACTGGCTAGAGATAGCCAAGGACGATTTATCAAAGCCTCAAAAGAACAGTTCACGATTGATGAAGCTGCGTGGCAGCTATCCAGGGACAAAGCACAGTAAGTCCTGGCGGAGTCATCAAAGGAACTTGAATAGGTGAGAACACCAACCCTAGGCGTATTTCTAGAATTATCCCAAAAGGCTACTCCAGCACAACCTCCATCAGGGAATGACCCTGACGACTCAGAGAGCAGTAGCGATTCAGACAAGATGTCAGAATGCGCAAGTCCTTGTAATACGCTACCAAGTCCCAATCCTAGTCTATCAACAACAGCGAAGCTAAGCATCGAAGTAGTAACACCAAAGAAGTTCACAGGTGAAGGGGTTGACCTCACACCAGAAGCATTTAACAGATGGTACAACTCAGTCTAGCTCTACCTACGCCTACATGGAGTACGGCAGAGTGTGGAAGGATCAGGAAACTACTTAATCCTCTATACAGAAGGATGAGTACAAGAAGCAGCATTCCAGGCTGCTGAACTCTTTGGCGAAGATGTTACCAGGGACCTCTTAATCACTCCCCTAAGGGAACAATTTCAGTCATCAAAACAGAAACACAACACATATAGAGAGTACCACGACATACGACAAGTCAAGAATGGCAAAGTGCAAGAGATTGCAACTGTTGCCACAGATATGCTCATGTACAGATCACAGTTCCCACATGATACTATTAGTAACGACGACTTTATCTAACAGGTATTCGTATTTATGCACTTCCAATTACAACAAGATGTGGAATCATGATACGAAGGAGACAAATCTATTTATGAAATTATTGCCACTGTGGAAATATTAGATGCCATCAATCGAAGTACTGGAGCATATGGAAGACACAAGTATGAGAAGAAAGACCACAACTATAGAGAACAGAAACAGGAACGAAAACTAAAGAAAAGATTCAACAAACAAACTAATGCTTGCAAGATGAAGGACCGAAAGGATAAAGGTGCCTGTTTCACCTGTGGTGGAAATGGGCATATAGCTAAAGATTGTTCAAGTAAGAGTGACAAAGGAAAGACAAAGGTCAAAAAGGAAGCATCTTCCAACTTAGTGGAACAAGAAGAGGACTATGATGAAGTCTCTATCAAATCTCTTGAGATCAAAAAGCTATGCATCAGCTAAAGCAACTTGACCTGCAACAATCAAAGCACAACATGCGCTAGAAGGTACTATATTCATCTATGGGAAGAAAGCCAGAGTCCTGTTGGATACAGGAATGATTGGAGCAAGCGTGATAAGTGCAAACTTTATTACTGTCTGCGGTATTCCTTGAACAGTGATGGAAAAACCTACCAAGATACACATGGCTATGAAAGGATCTTGATCAGAAATCCATATGGAATGTATCATCAATCTTGCAGTTTGAAAGCTAAATGCCAATGGCAACAAAATGATGGTCGGAAATTTAGCAAAATACGATGCCCTCATAGGAAGCAATTCCTCAAGCAACATGAAGCTACCATCAAATGGGGCACATTAGCAATAGTGTTTCCCGAACAAAGAGTCAGGATCAACTGCACACCTACTACGGAAACATAAGGGGAGCCATCGTCAGTACCGAAACCATGATGAAACAACATCCAGAGGCATTCCCAAAAGGTATACCCGAAGGATTACCACTACTCAGAAAGATAAACCATGAGATCTGACTCAAACCAGGAGTGGAACGACGAAACTTACCAAGATACTCTATCCCAGAACAATGGGTGTCAGACCTCGGGAAAATGATAGAAGAAAAAATAAATACTGGGATAATTGAACGAAAAGTGGTTCATGGAGCAGCCGCTATGTTCGCTAAAGAAAAGAAAGATAAGTTACACATGAGGCCACTGGTTGACCTTACTGCAAGAAATGATACAAGCATAAAGGATGATGAAACGATCCCAAATCAAAGGATGATCCTTATCTCGCTAGCAAGAGCAAGATACAGGAGCAAAATAGACCTCGGCGATGTCTATTTCCAGACAAGAGTGGAACCAAAGGATGTGGATTAGAACGGTTTCAAATCACGCGTTGGATGTTGTGTCAGCAAAGTTATGCTGCAAGGAGATATAAAAGCCCCAGGAACATTGATGCGTATAATGTCTGACCTATTCGCCGACTACTTAGGAAAGTTTGTGTGGGTATATATTGACGATAAGCTCATATTTTCCGATACAGAGGAAGACCATTTAATACAAATATGCAAGGTTTGCGATAAGCTCAGGGATGCGAAATTCTATTCAAGCAGGAAGATATCAGAATTCTTCTGCACCAACATGGATGTGCTAGGACACATAATTGATGACGAAGATCTAAAGCCATCACCTGATAAGCGAACGAAAATTCAACAATGGACTACACCTCAGAATAAAAACTAACTGCAGGAATTCCTCAGTGCTGTTAACTATATCAGCCAATTCCTGCCCAATATACTCACAATAACTGCACTTCTCAAAGTGCTTACGGGAACAGAAGAATTTGTGTGAACTGCAACACGTGACCAAGCCATGGAAAATATTAAGTGAATGGTTGCACAAAACAAGGTTATGAAACCATGATATTATGAATATGCATTGCCAATATGGCTGATAACCGACATATTAGATACTGGAGTTGGAGCATGGATAGGACAAGGAGAAACAGCTGATACTGCAAGACTGACAGCATTACATAGTAGGAGATTCTCCAATGCCCAGATAAATTATGGGACCACAGACAAGGAAGCATTAGCGATTGTAGATACTCTTACAGCCCTCCACAACCTCCTGGCAGGAAACAGGTTTATGATTGTCACAGATCATCAACCCCTAATGCATGTGAAAATGAGCAAAACATCAACCAAGAAACAGCTCCGTTGGAGAGGATTCATTAGCCAATATGATACTGAAATAGTAACGATTCAGATGAAATTGTCACAGATATATATGATGAGAGTGTAGACTTTAACTTTGTTAAGATACACATGTTAAGTCTCTTCCAGGATCATGTACGGCGCTTTGGAAACATTCAAATATATTGTTCCGAGCAGCGAGAATCAAGTCACAAAACAATGATCAAGGAGGGCTATCGACGGTCAAATTAAAATGATGCGAGCCAGCAAATACTATGATCATATGCTAGACATGACAGCTTCAAAATCAATGAAACGAATATCCAAGCGGATCAAGCGTGTCTTATTCAGGACGAAGTACGCGACGAACACATCAGCAAAATATATATGGCCCTCCTGGTCCACCAAGGGGGGTTATGGTCACCATGGTGCACCCTGGTGCCCTGTGGTCCACCGTGGTCCACATTTTCGGTAAAGCTTTCGGAAATTTGGATCAGGGCGGATCAGAGTGGACCAGGAGGACCACAGGGACCAAAACCCTGCTTGGTGGACCAGGAGCGTTCAGGACCTCCGTGGACGCCCCTCCGACATTTTCCTAATTCAGCACAAACTGCAGGTTGGATTAGTCATTAAATAATCAACCAGTTTTACAATGAGCGTCACAACCGTTTCACAGTTCGATCAGAGTTGGGAGAATGTTCTGGACATTTCAGTCAATTATTACCGATGTAAATCATCTGTGAATGAACAGTTTGATATAGATTCGCTTAAGAAGTTTCCAGTTGAGATATGTCGGCTTTTACAGGTCCCTGTAGAGAACATTCAGGACGTGCAAGAGGTTACATGATACCTTCTTTGGTGGACAGAAACCCAGGTTTGGAGGTCAACAGGGCAGAGGAGGAATAATTGGGTATGGGTCGATCGGGTAATAGTAGTATTTATGGAGTATTAAATGGCTTTTATCCAGCTTGCTTGGTATCTATAATGAAAGTTCGAGACCTAACAACGGGTTTAGTGGATAGACTCGTATTAGTAAACAGACTATTTGTTGAGAATTCAGGGAGAATCAGCGATATTATAGGACTTGTAACGGTTACTTTGGGGATGGGAAACAGGCCAAAGGAAACAATCAAGATCGTTGTTGGCATCAAACGGATCATGGACATGGCATATTTAGTACCTGAGACTGCTGGGACAAATAACAAACACGGGTATGTAAATAGTAGGATTGATTTAAAAACATTGAATAGAATATATTGCAAACTCTACAGAAGAAAGAGGCAGTAAATTCATGCAAAAAATGAAACCAAGTTTTGTGCAAAAGCGACACAGAGCAGTGCCCAGGAGACGCCTAAAGATACACATAGTAAAGTAGCTGAGATGTCAAATTGTGGTGATATACAAAGTGTTAAGCGAATCATGAGGTCTCGAGAAAGATGAGAAAAAGTACCAAGTGTGCAAGCTTCAGTGAAATGAAACAGATTTGGCACAAGTACAATGGAAATAGAAAAGGTGTTTGGAATCAGTGCAGGGGTAGTGAGTACATGGTATGATCTGAAGAACGTCCCCAGGGGGACAGAATCCATAATGGAGAAATCCAGGGGAAGAGAAAGTGCCAAGTGTGAAATAGGGTGCCGAGACAGGCTCCAGTTTTTCCAGACGCGCACATGTAGAAAGGAGACGTACAATGGCCAAAATGGCTGAGAGGAAAGCAACAAAAAAAGCAAAGGTTATTTAAGCAGACCACTTCGCAAGTGGAGCAAGCCGGAAGCGATGGACAAAAGCTGAGGATAAATAGGGTTGAAGGTATGAATACAGCTTTCCGAAGGCCTCTTGGGCCTTTAGAAGAATATATGAATATGGAGAGGGATAAGAGAGACAGGGGGAGGTGGTCTTACTAGACGGTACAGGGAGATAAGTATGTGATACAGGTGGATTTTATTTTGCTGATATACCTGATGATTATAGGGAATCTCGTACTAGGCCGTGGGTAGTAGAAGTGTTCACCAGAAGGTCCATTGGGAGTTTGAGGGACAATCACAATAGCTTCCGGAATTGACCCCATAGTAAGTCTGTACGAACAGTGAGTAGTGTACCATATCTGAGAGAGGTAATTGGACTCTAGAAGCATTAGTCTAGTCATGATAGAGAGGGTTAATATTGGATTAGTTCTGGGTAGCGCCTGTGGAAGCCAACACAATAATACATCTCATACAGGGAGCTGAGTAGTGAATCAAATATAGCATAGGCATACCGTAGAGACAAATAACTACGAAACTTGTGTAAGGAGTATAATGCTGATGGGCCAGTCAGTCAGACTGATATATAGTCCTGGCATTGACAATAGTGTTCGCTACTGGAATGTCAACGATCATAAGAGGTTTTCTCTGATGCGGTTGTATTGGAGATACATTGCAGAAACTGCTCCTGATTTGGGGGCTTAAGTATGTCCTAGCTACCCATCCTCCCCGAAGGTTTATTCTACTGGAGAGGGTGTCTAGGATAATCCTCAGCTGAGCAGGCTGCTTATGAGTGGTCAGGGTAGTGATCAGGTGTTCCTTGGCTTCATATCTATATCTACTAAGTATAAGTGAAGAATACCCTGCCCAGATAACCATCTATACTCACGAAGAACTTGAATTGAGTTAAGCTTTCTGGCTTAATGATATTAAGTTTTACCCTTTAATTCTTTTATTTTAAACTTTACCTTTATCTTGATTCCACTTTAAGACTTTAGTGCAGTCGCAACCTTACGATTCATCTTCCTATAGGGTACCCCTATTGCAGTACTTTCTTATACTATCAATTCAGCTATCTTTACGCTCATGATACCTGGAAACAAGAGAAGTGTCTCTTAGGAAATCTTGATCACACGATAGGAGCAAGCGTGTTCAGTTCTCAGATTTGGTGAACGAGACCAAAGAAGGTTGTTACCTGCTGCAAGTATAGCCCATGGGAGAGGATTATTACCAGGAGGCTCTCAAAAATCGCCATATTACCTAAATTGTGATTGCTAAAACAGTTGCACCCAATGTCTCTACCAAGACAGTGAAGAGAACAATTCTATAAAAGCATGTTAAACAATGGGTTGCACAAGAGAGAGTTCATTTGGATGAAGATCTGGCTTAAGAGACTTTGGAATAGCCATTAGCTCATAGTCATTGGACAAGGGAGTGGTGGAGAAGAAAGACAATGTGGGGATGAGGTATCAGTGGAGAGGGGTCGAGGAAAGAGGGGAAAATGGGTATTTAGATACCCAAATAAGAAGTGCAATAAGGATTGTGTTGAACCTACTGCTAGGAGAGGAGAGAGAGGGATTAGCAAGATGATGACTGGTGCTTTTTATGGTCAAACTTATGGTCTTTTTTTACCTGTTTTTCCTGATCCTTCTTATACTAGGGGTAGAGTTACTAGAAAGTCAATTATTGATATCTATGATTATTATAACTTGCAAGGGAGATGGGAGGATATCAGGGAGAAGGTTGGAGAAGAAGTGGTATTTGTTATCATTGACAATGCTAAGACTTGCTTCCCTTTTAGGAGATGGCTCTGAAGGCAGGGAATTACTCTTCTGGAAATTTCTGCCTATTCACCAGATCTCAATCCAATTGAAAATGTTTGGTCTCTGGTGAAAGATAAGCTTCATGAGAACTATCTGGAGCTCTATCTTATGAGGGGTGATGTCAATGTGGTCAAGAAGGCAATAGAGGAGGCAATCACTGAGTGTTGGGTACTTCTTGACCCAAAGGTTTTTGATACTTTGGCAGGGCCAATGGTAGATAGAATAGAGGCAATTATTAAGGCTGATGGATGATATACCAAATATTAATTTCTACTATTGTAATGGGGGCACCCTCTAGGAAGATGGATCCTAAGATTGCAACTACACCAAAGTCTCAAAGTAGAATAAAGATAAACATAAAGTTTAAATAAAAGAATCAAACGGTAAAACTTAATATCGTTAAGCCTGAAAGCTTTACTCAATTCAAGTTCTTCTCGAGGATAGATGGTTTTTTTCAGGGTAGGGTGTTCTTCGCTTATATGTAGTAGATATAGATATAGAGCCAAGTAATACCCCATCACTACCCTGACCTCTCACTAGCATCCTGCTCAGCTCAGGATTATCCTAGACACCCTCTCTGGCAGAATAAACCTTCGGAGATGTCGGATAGCTCAGACATAGTTAAGCCCACGAACTGGAAGTAGTTTCTGCAATGTATAACCAATACAACTGTATGAGAGAAAACCCCTTACGATCGCTGACATCCCAGTGGCAAACTCTATTGTTAGCGCCTGGACTATATGTCGGTCAGACTCACTGGCCCATCAGCATTATCGTCTTTATACAAGCTTCGCAGTTATTTGTCTCTACTGTGTGCACATACTATATTTGATTAACTACTTAGCTCCTCCGATGAGATGTATTAGTGTGTTGGCTTCCACAGGTGCTACCTGGAACCAATCCAATATTTACTATCTTTACCCTGACTAGACTAATGCCTCTAGAGTCCAATTACTTCCGTCAGATATGGTACACTACATGGGATTGGTACAGACACACTATGGAGTCAGTTCTGGAAGCAATCTTAATTGTCGCTGAAACTCCCGATAGACCTTCTGGTGGACTACTATACTACCCTTGGGCTAGTACTAGGTTCCTTATACCCATCCGATGTCTAGTTGCACCAAAGTAGGCGACCTACCTTTGGGCGGTCACCCACACCTCCCCTATATATCCTGCGAACTGCTTCCGGTCGGTTGGACGGCGACAACCTATACGGTGTTGTGAGAGCTCCTCCAATCCTCAGATTTTCTATAGAGTTTCTCAACTACCTATGCATTTTGCCATGTGCGTACAGTCCTAAGAACTGGGCCAGAGGGGGGTGTTGGACACTCAGGTCGAGTTACCAACTGGTCATAGCCCCTTCTGTAATCATACCAAGGTCCGGTATGCTTAAGGTACCAGCGGCACCAGTAACATCTAACTCTGGACTACCCTGGTGATATCCTTACAAAGTCCCGGTATGGTTCCACCGATCAAAGTAGGGTAACGGGATCTCAAGGTAGAGTAACTTGGACCCAAAGGTAGGATAACTTAATTTCCAAGATAGGGTAACTTTACCCTATCATTGCTAAAGTCCTGTTTGAAGTCCGCGCGACCCCCTGCAAGGTGTCCGCGGGAACCCGGGTAACCCTCCTATTGTTTACTTGAGTCCCGTAGAGTAATCCCTCAGAAAGGTTACCCTGTCTAATAAGGTCACTTTCATTACTTGGGTTACCCTGTCTTACCCTATGGCAAGCAACTGCTAATGTTCGCTAGTAGAGCTCTAGGTACATACCCTAGTCTACCGTGTATATTTTATATACTGGACCTTCCCTACTAAGGTCACCCTCTGGTATACCTACTGGGCATGTAAGGTGGTCACTTGTAGCTACCTTTCTCAAGGGTTGTTACAACTATGTATTTACACTTTTTTTAATGTTTTTTGGTTTTCATGATAGTGGGGTTGGTGGGGGAGGCCGTTGTCATTGCCCAAGATTTTCACCGTTGATCCCTTCGTTCGTTCCCGAGTTTCACGACCTTTTAGCGTTGCACTAATAAGATAGAAAGGACAGGAAGGCTAACGATAGACAACCCATCAAGATAAACCAAAACCAGGTGAAGTACTCGTACTAGTGCCACAGTTGGGAGCAAATCTACGCAGACAGCCTGGTTTCCATCATGACCATGCTGACCAGTACTCATTTGCCACTATTCTGAGCACTACACCACTTGGGAAAGCATGAAGTTGTTCATATCACGATTATCCAAATAAGCTATCTCAGCAGTGAAGGGGATACCAGTACCACCCTTCCTGTTCATCATGCTTCTTACATCACCGTTGTCACAATTATTCCTTACTTTGCTCTCTTTAGTTACTCCACCACCGATCGCTTCCACTACCAGCTGTGCCCGTACTTAGCGCGAGGTCCTGAATACAGACGAAGGGATACCGCGGTTATTTTTGTCCCCCGACAATATATTAGACCACGATACTACCAAAGACTCTGTTTATGAACTTTCAACTCAGTCGGGGCTATTTCTGCTAAAACCAGGGAAATATTTTTCACAAACAAAGCCCCGGTGGCTGCTTCCGCCAGCTGGATGGGGTCTGGCGTTACCACCCGCATCATCAATGGACTGGGAAACACCAAGAGGCTCTAGGGGTTCCCACCTTTTTAGACCACCCCTTCTAAGTTCAACTCACCCCTTCCCAACTCAATCCCCTCCTTCTCAACTCAATCCACCCCTTCTCAACTCAACGTCACGTCTGAACTAGTGATAACCACCAAAATACGCAATGACTTTTTCTCGCTCCGCCCTACGCAATACTCATTTTTACGATGCCACCAATCCCGAGGTGGTTTTGGGAGGTTTTCGTCAAAACGGTTCTATAACGGAAGCAAACTTTCTTTCTTTCCTCGACATCCTGCTTGTGACTCAGGAGGGTACTGTGCGTGTTCAAGCAAGGATTTCGGGCTACGTTGTCACTAGAACCAACACTCCCCTTGCAACTGGAGCGTACGATATATATTGTGATGGTATGTACTGTGCGGTGGGGCTGGAAGAAGTTTGGCGAAGCCGTCACCGCTAATCCCATACAATTCCTGCGAGCCACATTTTCCCCTAAACCTAGAATACTCTCGTTTTGTCGAAAGTTCACTAACCAATTTTATAAGGCCGTATCGAAATTAGCAATGAGCGTTCGGTGCACCGGCTTTTTTCTCGCAGCGTCTCCGGCAAGGAGACTAGATTCCGCGATGAAATCCGCGCTCGTGACCGGAAATGCGTTATATCTGGCATGATAAATTCTGACCCCAGTATCCAAGCTTCGGACTGGATTTCTTTCGAGGCTGCTCATCTCTTCCCTCTCCACGGCGAAAGTATTTGGATCGATCTGGATTTTGGGCGATGGATCACAGATATGGACGATTCTCCACCATCTTCGAAGATCGATTCGGCCCAAAATGGGTTTCTTCTCCGGTCGCATGTCCACCAACTGTTTGATCAGTACTTAATCTCCGTTAACCCTGACGATGGCTACAAAGTGGTTGTGTTTAACTGCAATGTTGATGGGCTTGATGGTAGGATTCTCGATCCCGTGTGCAGAGACCCGGCCAATCCTCACTGCGTCTCCGACAAACTTCTAAGGTGGCACTTCCGCCAATCAGTCCTTGCCAATATGAGGGGGCACGGAGAACCAATCTTCGAGCACGATTTCCCACCAGGAACGGACATTATGGGTGAGATCCTTGCAGGTCCGTGTGGGCAAGAGAGATTTGAGTTGGAGATGGCCACTCGACTGAGAGGAGTTTGCTAAGGGTAATTTCTTCGATCGCGATGTGATGGTGTAGTTGTCGAGATTTCGATACTGGCGGAGTTATTACTACTAGTATGTGGAGGCCGGAGACAACTCTATATGTTTGAAAGCATTGTAGGGGGGATTGGTTAGAGGGGGCGCAATAAAAATATGATTGAATTAGTTCTTTTTTCCCTTCCTTTCCTAAGCCAAGCGATAGGCTGACCCTGGCGGTAAATTCCTAAATCCACCCCAAACCCAGCCCAAGCGACATCTAGCCCACTCAGCCCTACCCAACCCAAAATGAGGCTGAGTCACTCAGAAAACCTAAACTTTCTAGCAAGCAGCTACAGACTAAATCGCGTCTGAGGTTGCCAATTATTTTGAACTTTCATTCTTGGGGGGGAGATATCCAAGAGACAGTCATTCTCGGAAAGACTGGGAAATACAGCTGCATAAGAACGGGTCACTGAGAAGAAGGATGAAAAAAACGCACATACTCGAGTAGGTTGGGACTCGGATTAGGTAAGCGCAACCCCCCACACTAGGGGCCCAAGGGTAGAGATTAGAGAAGCGAGAAAGTTGTATTGCTCATAGAAAAAGATGCCAAATGGGGGCAGACAGAGGCTGGTGACACAAGCAGCCACGAGTGACAACCCATGATGGTGAGATAATAGCGTAGGAAATGATCCGTGGCTAGCTACATCCGATGAGCTGTGGGCGGAGTGAAGTTTTTCCACAGCTGCGGTTGGGCACCGGAAATGCCGGAAGAGGATTAAGGAAGGTGAGCATAAGAGAAATTCAAGATCAAATAAGAGTCCTGTTAGGACAAGTTTCACCGGTTTTGTTCAGGATAAAGAGAAATAACTTATTGAGAGAAAAAAAGAGAAAAGAAAGGAAAGACAAGAGAGCAAAGAAGACAGGGGAACTCCACAACCGATGACGGCCAAGGCAACTCTATGACTAAGCTTCAGTTAACAGCAGATGATATCCAACCAACCCAGATGGGCAAGTACTTGTAGTACAATTTCCAATACCCAATATCTTCAATCCACCACATGATGTGTCCATATAGTTGAAGCAGTTAGAGTATGAATACACAAGATGGACATATATCTTCCATACATCAGCAAAAAAAACCAGTTTGTATTTTGCTCTTCCTGAGCTTCCTGGCACATCTTGAAAACCAGTTGGCATCCTGAACACCAGTTTGTATCCTATAATGAGTATGCATTCTGAGAAAAATGAAATTGTTCAAAGAAAATTGTCTTAGCTTATCAGATAAATAGTAGTTTATTCTCGCTACATGCAAAATTTGAGGCCTTTACTGGATCAGATGACTGACCAATATATAATTGAAAGTTTTAATGGCAAGATTTGATTCCCCCACTTTGAACCCCTGCATGTACCCAACATAGTAGACTCTAGGAAGTGCCACTAAGTGCAAATAAGTTGAAAACAGCGACGAGCGAACTGGCCACAAGTTAGTTTCCGGGATGCACAGGAAGATAATTTGTATATATTCAGGATGCAAACAGGAGTCTCAGGATGCATATGATGCAGGAATGTACCAACTTCTTTGTTTTGCGGATGTATAGCCTAGTATAATAGATTGCAAGAACCCAACTAGTGAAAAAAAACCCAAAGGTGTAGTATAGACTGCTGTGAAATATATAAGTTCTAGTGAATGAAAAATAAAAATAAAATCAGGAGTAAAAGAAAATACAATCTCTCTTAGTTTAGCTTTTCACCTGTTGAAGACCTGTTCTGTATTCTATAAACACCTCTTCTTATTTGCAATAACTGTGGAATTGTTATTAAACACTTGGTCAAAAAGGTTATATGATGCAGTTTTTGGAGGATGGGAGAGAACCTACTGGGTGGAAGAATACATTTAGGTTGTTCGGGCACTTCTTGCAGTGCCACAAGAGTAATAGAGACCGAAATACAGTACTGAGCATTTTGAATTATGGTGGAACTACATTAAATATTGCTCTCAGCCATCCATAATTCTCTTGTCTTTTCCCTGATGGTAGATTACGGTTGTTTAGTTCGGCAGGAGGTGCCAGCAAGACCAAAAGGTATTGTTCTGTCCAAGGAAGCCCTTCTACCCATCCAAAGCTAAATAAGGTTTTGGACCTTTTGGACAATGGAAGTAAAAATGACATGAGAGGTAGTCCAATTGTACAGAAGTGGTTAGAGAATAGAGAAGAGATCATAGGAGGAATAGGAGGGTTAATTCAGGGGAAGTTGTATCTTTCTTCTATTTCTTATTTTTCTGCTTTATCTTTCACTTACAAGAATTTACCTTTTTCAGAATGAGCTACACTGTACATTTACATTTTACCCAAGGTGGTGTTCTCAAGATTTGTCCAGCAGAGTGACACAAAAGCACTATCTCTACCAGTTAGATTCATACCCCAACAAGAACCAACCACATGTGTACATGATATGCAACAAATTAAACTGATTTGGCATTGCAAATAGCCCTTGCATTCACTTATTCCCCATAGTGACAATAATGATTAGCGGCTATTTTGCTTCATTAAACTCTATCTAAACTTATTTTCTAAACTCTCTATATTTCTACCCCTTTTCGTATTTCCTCTTCTCGTCTTTTTCCTTTTCTCATGCCCTGTTTTCCACACTCTATTTCTTCACACTCTCCTATAACACTATTCCATATTAGATGGTGATATCAAGTATTATTCTATAACACATTATTCTTACTAGCCATCCTGCCCGCCTTTACTTGCTCAGAAAACTATTATTTTATCATTGGTTGAGTTGAATACAGTGGAGGTTAAAGCTTGCTTTAAAGTATATTATTTCAATTGAGCCAAGTGCAAAGGCTTGAATCATACTTTGGAAAGAGAGACCAGTAGAATGATATAAACAAAAAGATATATCAAAGTTCATAGTATTCCCTAAAGTGTCTGGAGTATAGACCTTTTATATTAATACTAGTTTATAGTAGAGTACCTGCTAGAATATTATTATAATATGCTGAGCATGATATGCTCTTAAAGTAGAGTAGTGTACTTTTGAGAATATAATGATGCCAATTTACTACTTGAAGGTTCTAATATTTTAAGCAATAGCCTATAACGTTCTTGGAGGATGAACTCTAATAGTAACTCCTCATATTACTTTTTCATTATAATTCTATGAGGAGAAAGTGCAGAAGTAAATATTGCCATATCAATTACCCTTACTTTGATACAGCAGAAGGTCATATTCCAATTCATCACCAAAGGCTTAATATTTGGCAAAATGATATTCAAGTATCAAACTAAAATACGGTCGGTTCTGAACTGATCCTACCTGTCATTTTATCAATCCTGCTACACTGGATAATCTCAATTGTTTTGTTTGTTAGTATTGTACTTACTTAATCTGAGCACTAACCAGTACTAGATAACAAACATGGAGGTCAGTATATAGAACTACTACCTGAGTATAATATGGTAACATTTTGAGAAATGAACTATATCTGGCCTCTTACAAATACTCCTGTAAATTGAGATATTAGCTGAATATACGATTCCCTAGTCAAATTAGGAAGGTCAAATCCTTCCATAATTAGGGATTAGAGGGAGCCAAAGATGATGGATACATTAGCAAAAAAACCCAATTTGCATTTTGGTCTTCCTGTATATTCTGGCTCTTACTAAAAACCAGTTTGCATTCTGAACATCAGTTTGCATCCTGATAATAGGTTTTCTTCCTGAGAAAAATCAAATTGTTTAGAGAGAAAAATGCGTTAGCTTATCTTATAAATAGTAGTTTATTCTAGCTACATGGAAAATTTCAGACCTTCACTGTATCAGATGACTGACTGATTGATAATTGAAATTTTTGACAGCAAAATTTGACTCCACCAGTTTGAACTCCTGCATGTACCCAAAATTGAAGAATCTAGGAAGTGCCGCTAAGTGCAATTAAGTTGAAACGAGCCACTAGCGAACTGGTCAAAAGTTAGTTTCCGCGATGGACAGGAAGAGAGTTTCCATATATAGAGGATGCCAACAGGAATCTCAGTATGCACAGGATACAGCACAAAGTACACTGTTTTGTTTTGATTATGTATCACAAGATTTTGCAGTTCAAATCTAGCAGCCAGTTTGTATTTTAGATTAGCGCTTATGTCACAAACCTGACTAAGCGAGGAATATGGTTTCACAGGACTCATGGGTATGAGTCATAGGTTTGTGATTTGTTTCACATGACTCGCACTTGTGATGTCATCGTTATAATGTTATTGGTTGATGTTTTTCACATGACTACAATTGTGGTCATATGATTTATGAATTTTCGCACATGACTCACATTACGAGTAATGAGTTTCACTCATGTGATGCGAGTTGCGCACATGACTTGTTAATTGAATTATGATTGGTTTAGGTAGGTTGCGCAGTTGACTTGTAAGAAGTCAGTTGATGGATTTCGCACATAACTCGTTAGGAGTAATGAGGTCATGTGACTCAAGGGTATGAGTCACCAGGGTTAGGGTTGTGCGAGGAACACCTATATATAGGGGCCGTGACCATCGAGTAGTTAGCCACGAACGATCTGCTCTACACCTCCGGCGATTGAAATCTCAACACCATGAGAAATCATCGTCAACTCCATCCACCTCCCTCTCCCCTCTTCTGATGGCCTTGTTGCCTAGGAGGGTGACGCGTCCTCACCCCTCTCCCCTCTGTTCCCCTCCTGATGGCATTGCTCTCGGGCAGTCTTTGTCTAGGGGGTTCACGGCTACTCTCTCTCCCCTTCCCCGCCTTCGCTTCGCTGCCCTCCCTTAGCTTTTGCACACGGTCGGCAACCCCTTTCTCGTCAATGGCTTTCTGCAGTTTCGGGTTATCGGTGAAGTAGTGGCCCCGGTGGCTCTGCTCCCTGGTATTGCACTCTCTCCTGGGAACTCTGTTTGGTACGGTCGGCTTCGTCGAAAAACTGTGATCTCGTTTCGGTCGGTCGGGTTCGCACTTCTTGATTGGGTCTACCCCTCCGTCCCCTCGCCTCTCCCCCTCCTCCTCCGGTCGTTCGTCCCGTGGCTCGGTTACAGCCCCTCCCTCGTCTGTCGGCCACCTCACCGTGGCCGGCTCCTCCTCCTCCGGCTGGCACCCTACTGCCACCATCTCCATCACGGTTGTTTTCCGGAGGGTTAGTTTGATTCCCTTGCGCCACACGGTCCAGAGTTTCTTCGATTGCGTCGTCCCTACCACGGTCTATCTATAGCCCGGCTTCCGCAGCTTCGCAGGAGTGCGTTTACCGGTTTTTCCGGGGCATCTAGGTTCCGGCTCCGTATGTGTCCCAAGTTACGTGGACCGATGGGGAAAGCTGGTGGGGTATGTTGGGTTGGACAGTAGTACACTTTTGGGTTTCTCGTTGGGGTCTCACTGTCGTTTGGTTTCTTTCTTTCTGCTTGTCTGCGGAGGTTTCTGTCGGAGCTCAGGCCTTTGTTTTCTTTCTGTAGTTTTCTACCCATAGTACCGGACTTGCATGTG
>QOVD01001095.1:6928-18688 GCA_003521225.1 Tuber microsphaerosporum
CCCTCCTTTCCTCCCCCCCTCCTCTTTCCCCTTGGCCTCGAGTGCAAGTGCAAATAAACTGATCGTTAAAAATGTTTGCTATCAGAAAACCACATAGAACTTCCGTTATCGGAATACCTTGCTCTGACAACGAAGCAATGTTCTAAGTATCTCCTCCTCTCCACAGCACCCAACTCTTATTGTCCTATAACTCCTTCATCCAAGCTAACAATTATCATCCAACAAGCTGGTCCTTCATCCAAGGCCTCCTCTTAGGCCAACTCTTCGTAATCCTAACCCTCGGCTTCTTCATAAAATTCTTCATATTCGGCGACTCGCCCGACTCCAGTTCGAAAAGCATCTACTCAAAGTCCTTCACGCCCGCCGCCCCCAAAAAGTACTCTCGGAGCCAATCCAACCTGCGAAAAAAGCGCTCTTCGGTCCTCCGTGACCCCCCGTTGCAATCCACGGAGACGATCCTATCAAAGACGTACTACGATGTGCGCTCCCACCAGCCCGAATCTCTTGACTGGTTCAACGTGCTCATCGCACAAACGCTGGCCCAGTTCCGCGAGGATGCTCGCACCGATGATGCGATCCTGAAGTCGCTGGATAAGTTCCTGAACGGCCCGCAGAAGCCGGACTTCCTGGACTCGATCCGGGTGACGGAGGTCTCACTCGGGGAGGACTTTCCCATCTTCTCCAATTGCAGGATCTCCCCTAGTGATGATGAGCCCGGGAAGCTGCAGGCCAGGATGGACGTCGATCTCAGCGATTTGATCACTCTGGGGGTCGAAACAAAGCTGCTGCTGAATTGGCCGAAACCTTTGGTTGCGGTATTGCCGGTTGCTCTGGCCGTCTCGATTGTTCGATTTTCGGGAACGTTGTCTATTTCATTCATTCCTTCGCCGGAGAATTCGGCTGGGAGTACTACCCTTGCGTTTAGCTTTCTGGATGATTACAGACTTGAAATTGCCGTGAGGAGTCTTGTGGGGTCTAGATCCAGGCTGCAGGATGTTCCGAAGATAGCTCAGCTTGTCGAGAGCCGTTTGCATAGCTGGATTGACGAGAGGTGTGTGGAGCCCAAGTTTCAGCAAATCGTGTTGCCATCGTTGTGGCCGAGAAAACGGACAACGAGGGAGCAATCGAGACCTGGTGAGACGGCGGATGACGGAGATCTCTCTGGGGGAGGTGTTGATGGCCTTAGACGGAGACCCCAGGCAGCGGCACATATTTAGTTCTTCTGTCAATACTTTCATTTTTTTTTAATCCTTCTCTTTAGCATTGGTTTCTAATCACACGCCATGGTAATCCGCTTGTTTCTCAGTAATTCGGTTGTTCAGCTTGTATCAATAATGAGATACCTCAGGTCCAACAACGAATGAAATAAATATACATCCTGGGGCGGCCACAGGTAATCACTCGCCTAATTTTAATTTTAATTTTTTTTTCTCCCAAAAGGAGGAGAAGACTAGTAAAACAAATTCAAACATTATCACCCATAAATGACCCAAGCAAATTTCAGCCAGGCGGGCGATTACAAAAGACTCGAATGGTACCCCCCGGTATATATCATACAGAAACCAATACACCCGCAAAGCCAAGGAACCCCGATCAGGTTTACATGGTATCCATATCCTCTGGATCCAGCCTGGTAGATGGTCCACCATGAGCAGCCGGCTGTTCTACTACCGTCCCTTCCGCGACGCCAAACTTCCTGCTGAATGCTCGCAACCAGCCCTTGGCCCACCATTGCATCCAGGCCTTGCTCTCGACGTCTATGCCACCATTCATCTCATCCGAGCTGTCGGACATGGCCGTCAGAGCGTCTGTAACAGCATTCAGCAGCACTCCCTGTTCGATCTCTGCGGCATTCAGGGTCTGAGCGTAGACTGCTAGCTGCTCCTCTGTGTAATCATTGATAGACATCACTTGCTTTGCTGCGATCATCTGTCGGACTCTAGTATTGACCTTGTTTATTGTGGTCGAAACCATTTCCCAGGCATGGGTGTGTGATAGTGCCTTATTTCCAGCGTCGTGGAGAACCCACTCGACGACTGACAAGGGAGTTACAATGGAGTAATTAAGGAGCTTGTCGACCACATTTGCGCCAATACCTGGCTGGTCTTCCCAATAGCTTAGTACTGAGCCGACGATCTGACGTCTGGCATCCGGAGATTCGTTTCCTATGGCTAGGAGCTTTTCCTTGCAGCGCTCGATACAACTCAATACGTGGGACAGTGACTTTGCACCAATATGGCAGATCGCGGTAACATATGCATCACGTGCGACAAATAGAGGGTCTGCAACACCGCTCTCCTTGGCTAGTTCGATAATTTTGGCAAGAATGGCATCAACTTCTGCGTCTTCCTTCTTGTCTGCTACCGCGTGGAGCACTTCTTTGGCCTCATTGCAGAACGGTTCGTCTAGGGGACTGTCAGTAAACTGTCTATAGCTCCTGCTGGCTAGGCCCGGGGGGGGGGGGCAACTTATACCTTCAGAATCATACTTAAAGTGTGGTTGTTCTTTTTCCTTAGCTTCCGAGATAAGCTCCTTATATGGATCCGGAATTGTGCCCTTAATTCGAGTAGCAAAGCTAAGTCGGATCTCCTTTTCAAGTGCTCCAAGAATGAATGCTTTCTTGGGATGGACATCTGGCAAAGTGAGATTCTCATTCCTAGAACCTAGTCAGTTATGGTATATCCGAAGGGTGGCTCATTTGAATACAAACCACTCAGCCCATTTCCAAGTGAACCCAAAGTTGCTAAGGTGATGGGAGAACCAGTCAACGAATCGATAGATTAGTTCAGTATCCATAGACTCAAGGTTCTTATACATAAATCTGATCGCTCTGCCCAAAGAGGGTGCCACGGCGGCAGGCGCAAGCTTACAAAGCTCTGTGAGGATAGAGTGATAATAAACCAACTTGTGATTCGGTCCGGGGAGCTTGTAAAGTTGGCTAAAGATGGCATCCACCGCCACGTCCTCCGGTTTCCATGTGGATCCCTCTGCGCCTGCAGTTTCAATAACCCTGTCGAATGGAACGGCGCGTTTTATAAAGGCATTAGGCGAGAAGTAGCAATCAATTTCGATTAAAAACCGGGATACCACAAGACGATTACAGTCTAGCGTATTGATCGTGTCAACAATCGCGTCACGGAACAACGTTGAAGCAAGCTCTAGGGGTGGGGGGACAGTCTTGTAATTGTTAGTCATGGTTATAACCTCAATAGAATTTGGTAAGTATGCACCTCAACATTTGGATCCGCGAACACAGAGAAGTAGACATTGGGCATGACAGAACTCTTGTCGACTGGATAATCGGAGGGTAACGTGATTTCGGGCATGGGATGTTTGGTGGCCCCCTCCAGTTCTGGGAGAAAAGATTCAAATGGTCTTGGCAAGCAGCCTACACCATGGAAGGGCCTACCTGGCTCACTCCCCAAGTATAACTCCAAATTTAATTGAAGTATCCGGGCATTCTGTCAAACGTCAGCTTGTGGTGGAACCGGAGACGCATAGCCACAGCTCACATGAGTTCCTTGAGCCCTTGCATCGTACGGAGCATATCCTCCTGTAAACGGACTGAGAAGCGACTGCATCTTGTGCTTAGCCTCAGTGATAGGGCTTGTCTTCTTCAAAAGCTCACTGGCCAAGCTGTTGTCGGATCCTGACGAGGCGAGAATGTATGGAACTGTTATTAGTGCAATCCACACCAGGTCCAAGGCCAGTCCCTATTTAGAGTTAGGATCGCAGTGAGAGAGGAGAGCGTCGAGCAACTAACCGCTTCTCCCGCAGTAAGATAGCCAGCAGCCTGATCCACTATGCCGTCCAATACAGTGTATAGTCCATGGCCCTCCACCATTCCCTGAAGCCCAGCGAGGAAGCGCAAAACAAGCTTCGCACTAGTGAGGAACCCTTCAGTGAGATACGCCTGTGCAGCCTTTCCAAACTCATCGAGGATCAACTTCCCAGCCTCGGCATTCTGCGAATTGATGACAAGAACGGCGACCGCAAGGAAAGGAATTTTGAAAGGTTGTTCAACAACACTACAACGCGTTAGCAGAATAAAAACAATTCCCTCAGGAAGACATACAGAGAGAGCAAGGTATTGAGAAAAGTATTACGGAGCTCTTCATTATCGTAATTTGAGGCGAAAGTATTTGCGATGAGGTTGATGGTGTCTTCAATTTTGGTCAGAGGCTACGAACCTAGTCAGCAATCGAGATAGAAATTGTAGCCAAAGGACAAACCGATTCTGCGATTGAAATGGTGTCCCTTCTCAACCTAGAGGCTAGATCCTCCCTCTCATACGGATGTGAGCGTCGATATTCTTTATCGTCATCGTCATCGTCTTTGTAGGTGTGTTAGTATCTGCTGGTGTCCAGATTAAGGTGCGACCACGGAGTAACGAACCTCTGTAGCGTCTCTTCTGGGGGCGTCTCGGTCCTCCCCTACCTCCTCCGCGGCCTTCTTCTCTTCCACGGTAGTAATCGCCCATTATTCGTTGACGATATCCTTTTATCCTTCGCAGTACTATTCTTCGTGGTCGACGTGGGACGACAGGGGAGCGTTGGTGTTTTCTTGGGAAGCTCCTTCCCATGCCATGTTTGGATCGCGTTTCCGGAACCTTTAATTTCTTGGCACCGTTTCTGGATGACTAAGCGTAAGGGGAAGAGCGGGTGTGTTTTCGTCTCAGATATCTCCCGAGCCCTGAGCCCGCAACCACACAAGCCCCGCCATATCGATAACCACGGTACTTGCAGCGGGTGACAACCACATACACACACGCACACGACAAAACAATATGGGCGAACAACAGGACCCCTCCGCAAACGAGGTTCGTTGTAAGCTGATCTCTCTCAATATTGAATTTTCGTAAGCACTAGAAACACATATGACCTCCGGGGGCCCTATGAATAGCTAACGATGTGAGGTTTCTTCTCTAGTGGTGGTCTTGAGATGCTATTCTCTAATCAGCGGTCCCACCGAATACAAATACCGGCGAAAGACTCCTCTGAACAACCGGCAAACGTAGGGTTTCTAGTGCACCATCTATGCGAGAACCTAATGAAGGACAAAAGAAAGGATCTCTTCGTTTTGGAAGATAGGATGTGGGGCTCCTTCCGGCGTCGTCGTGACAACGACCGTGCACATCTACATGGCTGACATTGCTTGCAAAAGCCGCCCCGGTATATTGGTCCTGATCAACGATGCCGACTGGGAGTTGGAAGGGGAAGAGGAATACCTAATACAAGATGGCGACACAATACTGTTTGTGTCTACACTGCATGGAGGTTGAATTGAAGCCAAGTCTAGGCTAATACCAAGCAACGACTCTTGTATCCGAAGCTGGGATAAACTGAATACTTTCCTAATTTACAACATTTCTCACGCTAAAGTATGTACAACTAGTGCATAGCAGATGCTAGGGGTTGCCTATATTTTCCAGGGGTCACGAGGTGTTTTTTTTCCTTTTTTTTTTCTTTCGAGCGTGCGCTAAAATAAAACGTGAGGCGGGGGAAGTACTGTGCCTATACAGTGGAGGTACGAGTACTGGCCCATGTACCGCATTCAGGTCACTGTGATAGAGTCAAAAAAGCAACAAGGGAATTACCGAAACTCTGGCTGCAAGAAATCCTCCAAATGAAATACTGTCTGATGGAGACCCGGCTGGAGAGTGCTAACCATACATGCACACCACCCAAGGCCGTTGGAATCACGAGCATACATTCTAAACAAGCTACATACACCTAGCAGCAGCAGCACAAGCTTATCGGTACGAGTGACCATCACCACAGGAATGGTCTATTTTATCATCAACTTAATGTGCTCAGGCATTGACGCCTCTCCCGTGATCACCAGACAAGCATAAACTCATGCTGCAGGATATCAACAGCGGTGAATCCGTTGAGCCTTTTTTGAAAAAGGAAAAAAAGGTCACCAACTAGACAACCTCACCACTACTATCAGGCTCTGATCCTGGGTTGCTCAAGATATGTACCGAGATCGAGATCGAGATCCTATGAGCCCCTAGCACGACGAAACAAAACCGCATTTCCATGTGGGCCGGGAAGAGGAGAGACAACAATTGTGTTGTAGCCTTATTAACTTTTTATTTTATTTTATTTTATTTTATTACAGGAACCCTTTTTAAACGTATTTAGAAGATCTCCATGATGTGCCTTCCAATATGGCACGAGGGCAGGGAGAGAGGAAAATTATGCATAAGTGGACATGGGGGAGGGGGAGAAATTTAATCTCCCCAATCCCTCCCTTCCTCCCACCCCCCAACGTAGACACGTATTATCGTAAATAGCCGTGACTACCCTCCAGACGCATCCTGCAGCTCTGTCACTCACTTGCTCTCTTCCTTCCCGGTATGTTCCAGTTTCTCCCGTTGTTACGTGATTTCGTGGAACTTGCATAATAGGTGGTAGACCGGCGCACCGGGTTTTTGTGTTATACACGCAACCAAGTTAATCGACTGGGTCCGTGGGGTCTGAAACTCTCAATTGTTTCAATTGATAAATTGTATATTCCTCAATGTTTGCGTAATGGATGATAAGTGTGATATACATAACATTGGAACCACGGAGAAATGATTATGCAAAGAGGTTTAACGTACGGTATCCTTGGCTGGTGGTGGTGGAGGAGGAGGGGGAGGGGGAGGAGGAAGGAGGAAGAAAGAGGAGGAAGGAGGTACGAGTACTGACAGAATCTTCAATAAGCATATTGCTGTTATTATCATCCTGACAAAAAAAAAGGACAATACCGCTACTACTTGATCTCTGGTAATCACTTGGCTCCCGACACTACACGTGAATAGCCTACGCTACCAGCTCCAGTAGGGCAACAATGACATGCATTCAATCCCTAGCGAATCATCCATACCACTCACAAACGAGCTCTAACGTAGCGATATATCAATCAACAATCAATGCCTAGCACCCTACCATCTCACCACCAAGCAAAAGCATTACAAGTTCAAAAGGGCCTTTCACACGGAACTCAGAATCCCCTCCTCCTCCTCGAGTGACGACATACCATACCGTGTTGTAGCCCGAGCCAACGTCAACTGATACTCGGATAGATAGGGCGCGCCGTTGATGAGCAAGGTAAGTGTGAAGCAAGCCAAGCCCCCAACCAACCAAGTAAGCAAGCAAGCAAAGCAGGGAAGGAAGAAAGGGAAGATCGTCGTAACGTAACGTAGAATTTCCAAGTTTACCCGGCAGCTAGGTTTAACTTTATTTATCCCTTGGGCCGTCTGAAACATAGTCAAACCCTTTTGATAACAAGGCGCGCTAAGGCCAGATCGGGCGGCAACGAGCCGTACCTAGTCAGGAAAATTGGATATTTCAGTACTTTTAGTGCTTAAATGGCTCACTCAGCACTTGGGGCCAGCTTTAAATACTTTCTCCCCCCTCTCAGATCGTTCCAAAACAGGCTTGGCTGGGGGCTGGCTGGCTGGCTACGAATTTGCGCTGTCTCTTTCGGAACCGTGGAAGGGATACCCGTGCGAGATTATCATAAAGTTACCGGTACCGGTGCTGGCAGACCAGGCACTTTCGAACGTTCGGTTAGGGTTCAGGGCACGCTGCACTGAGTTACATAATCTTCTTTCAACTCAACCTGTGATATGTATGATACTAGCCTACTGTAACAAGCAAGCAGGCTACAGTGAGTGCCTTGCCGCTTCCTCCGCTAGCCCTCGGTATGAAAATTGTACTCGTACACCAGTGTACGTTTCTCGTACTCGTATGACATAGTACGTATCATTCTCGAAAATGATACCTCCACGGGAATGAGCCGGTTAGCCTTCAAATTCCCCACGCGCAACCGCAACAACTCTTCAAGCGTGAGACCTAGGGATGGATAACAATAAGTGGAAGAAGAAGAAGAAGAAGGGTGATCATTACCAGCAGAAGAGCAGCTAAGTTAGTACGGTAGAGTAGCAAGCAATGCCACTGACTTATGGCTAACTGCAGAACCCACGCACACCGACCACACACACACACACAAACACACACCCACAAACCCACTACCATACTCACATACCTACCTACTCGAGTACATAACACCTACCGTACCTAATCTTCACAGTAGCGTGACCAGATCGGTAATGAATGAGCAAGTAAAGGAGGACGGAGAAAAGAAAAAAGAAAAAAAAAGTTTACTCCCAGCTCGCACTTGATCCCATGCAGCCACTGTAAGAGGGGGGGGGACGAAAGAAAGAAAGCGAATAAGAACGAACGAATGATCATTACAACGCTGCAGTTCACCCCCTGACCCGCAGAACGGGATGTATCGATTTTTCAAAAACTAGCTGAATGTGATGTGACATTCAGGCGAAGGAGGGGGAGAGAGGGGATCCACAGACAAGAGATTTAGATAGATTACCAGTGCTATGATGTACAGTACATACAGTAGATAAACAGTACCAGTATTGGGTGGGACCAAGTGTTAATAGATAGGCTCTATAGATCTGGTACCTGTATCGTACGAAAGAAGAAAAAAAAGCCCTGAGAGCAATCTGGATCCGTGATATTCGTTGTGAAGGAGGGTGGGTAGAAGGGGAATGGAGAGGGTGGGAATACAAAGACCGTAAGGTAGGAGATCTGGGGTCCTGATTCGTTAGTGGGACGGGCTCAGGTAAGCACCATCAGAGCTGACGTTCACATATTATATAGGTATAAATTTAATATAAATATATATAAGCAAACCAACACCATAATAGTATGATCTTTAATCCTTTATTTTCCAGCGGCTTCAAAATGTAGTTCCTCCCTCTTAGCTTGCGAAGTAGTTCGAGGGAGGGAGAAGGGGGATGAGGAAGCGGTTTGATATGGTTGAAAAAGATATCCCACTAGAGTTAAATTGATATGCTGCAGTAAAACAAGAAATATAGCTAAAAGCCCGTTTATCATAGACAAGTGGTTCATAATCTCGCAACTTTTCGTAGCAAATAAACGATAACACCAGAAGCAAGATGAAATACCATGAACGAGAAAAAAAGTGGCGACACGGGAAACTCGTATCGAAGCACAGCGGAGCGGCCAACAGGAAAGGGAAAGCGACAAGCAACTAGGAAACCTGAAAGTCATTTAATTTAAAACAATCCGTAGTCGATACTTCAGATGAAAGCTGCATGTTAAAATGCGCCTGGTGCCTCATGACCGAAAGGAACGACGTCGCCGAACCTGTTGCTTCTCGATAACCCAGACCCATTTTGGAGAAAAGGAATAAGAATAAAAACAAGAAAAAACAAAGCAAGAAACGGTTTTCATTTTTGTCAGTGCACATAGGCATAGATGGCTTTTTTTTTTTTTTTTGACGACAGACCCTCTCAACATCAAGACAATCCCCGCCATCCATCCACCCGTCTGGCAGCTCTGAAAGCGAAGGTCCCGGGACGGAACCTTCAAATAATTTTTAAAGAGCCATAAAGTCCACTTGAGAAGAGAAGAGAAACCGTGTACAAAAAAAGGTAAGCAGCACCTGACACGCCTATGTCGACCCATCAAGACAACACCCTCGAGCAAACACAAGGTCTCACTGACTCCTTCCTTCCCTTGCCAGCAAATCCATCTAATGAGAATAGAGGTTTCTCAGTTCGCCACGTGCCGTTTCGAAAGGAAAGAAAAAACCAATCTCTGTGCCCTGCATCCGGTGTCGCCATGCCATATGAATGAGAAAACTGAAAAAGAAAAAAAAAAATAGGGAGAAAGGGAACGGTGAAATTTGCATTTAATAGAAGGGAATTTTTAATCCAGTTTTGCCATCATCTCCTCTTTGGACATGGGGACAAAGTTATTCAAATCTATACCTCGGGATAATAGGGCAGGGCGAGCATGTTGCGGTACCAGCCGCTCGTTAAGCTCAGGCATGATTGAGAGCTCTGCAGAATAAAACTATTAGCACGCTTTTGTAAAAAAAAAAAAAAAAAAAAAAAAAAAAAAAAANNNNCTAGTTGAATCTGAAGGAAATAAACCCACCATGTCTGCTGAAATCAAAGAGGCGGGGCAGATCCCGAAGACCTTGGCCACCACGGGAATCTGGCAGCTTAGTGTTTGGGTCACGCAACTCGTCGAAAAACGGATGGCACATAGCCTCGATGGCGGAGAGACGTTGAGTGGGAGTATACTCAAGCAATCTCGATATCAGATCAATAGCTTCAGGAGAAGCTTTGCGGAACACCTGGTATTCCGACCAAAAATAAGCTCCGCTCGTTAGGGAAATCTCCAAAACCCCCCCAAAAAAACACGTACCTTGGAGAAGGGATGCGGCTTAATCTGGGGAAACTTGTGCTCCATGTAATTGGGGTTCATGGTTCTGATCTGATCCCGTGTAGGGGTACCAAGAACCTTAATGATCTCCACAAGTTGATCAATACCTGATTCTCCGGGGAATAGAGGCTGTCCAAGCATAAGTTCCGCCATGACACATCCTGTCGACCAGACATCTATGGGATCGGTCAGAGAATTTGTTACCCAGAATTAATTCAAGGGCATACCAATTTTGGGAGTGTAATTTGTGGCCCCGAAGATAAGCTCGGGAGCACGGTAATACCGTGAGCAGATATACGAGACGTTGGGTTCGTTCTCAACTAATATCTTAGCGCTACCGAAATCGCACAATTTGAGAACCCCAGACGCAGGATCCAAAAGAAGGTTCTGAGGCTTGATATCCCGGTGACATATGCCCTGTGAATGGATATATGCAAGGGACCGGAATAATTGGTAAATATAAAGCTTCACCTCCAATATCGGCATGGTAGTCTTCAGCTTGTTGAAATATCGGGAGGCCCTATAGACAGTCTCGGGAACGAATTCTAAGACAAGATTAAGGTAAACTTCATCCTTCTACAAACTGTTAGTGTAAAAAAAATTAACACAGATTATTGGGCAGCACTCACTCTCTCTCCGTTAGAGTAGTAGAAAGCCTTCAGTTCCACGATGTTCGGATGCCGAACAATACGCATAATTTGAAGTTCACGATTCTAGGGACCAAGAAGATTAGTCGACCGTCCAAATTGCAACCTGTGAGAAATGAAATCCATACCTTGAACCGCTTGTCCTGGAGGACACGTTTAATAGCAGCATCGTCGCCGTTGGGTGATAATTTGGTCTGAAAGACAACGCCAAAAGAGCCATTCCCTACGATCTTGCATTGTGTATACTGCATCTCTCGAATCTCACCGGTCAATCCATCCTGAACCTTCTCTCGAATAATCTCTAGGAGTGAAATATTAGTATTACCATTAAAAAGGGAGCAACACAAACAATATTTACCTCCCATCCGCAGGCCAGAGAAGGCAGCGGGTCTATTTTGTGACATTGCTATAGAAGCCCACTAACCGCAAAATGTTATGGTAAAGCTATTGTGATGACTATTGTAATGACGAGGTTGGATGAGGGAGGGAGTATTAATTGAGAGGGTGGCCGTGATGATGGAAGTCTGGAATGGTGACGAGTGAAACAGGCGAGGCTATGCAAGGAAATAGGGTACCGAAAAAGCCACCAAAGAAAATATACGTTTAGGGCTGGTTAATGTGAGTGTATTCCAGCAAGTGTGACTGCAGATCAAGCAGCGATATCCAGCAGCCCCAGCCCTACAAACGAAGAAGGACACTTCCCGAAATCTAGGAGGCGGATTGGGGGTGGTCGTAAGAGAGAGGAGAAGGGACGTTTGTGGATGATGAAACTCGTTACAGTTAGAAGAAAGGTAAAATCGTAACTTTGCTTTCGACACAGAAAAGTGAAGATAGAATGAAAAGAGTGG